>NDGN011448360.1:0-13177 GCA_002564285.1 Tympanoctomys barrerae
GAATTTGTGGAGTGATAGCTGTGTTCGTTTGATTGACTGTTCCTCTAATAACAACACACAATTCTTGTCGGCTGAAAATGAATAAAGCAAAGGAAGAAGGGGGTTCTGGGCCCCTTCTGGGAAGCCTGCACCCCTCTCTTAGTCAGGGAGGACAGCGGTGCCTGCTGGCACAGTCAGTGCGCTGGGAGATTCCCACAGTAAAGACTTCCAGCCTGGCTGTTGTAGCACACAGCCATAAATGTCCTCCCTGACAACGTGTCCCACACACCGCAGGATGAAGTGGGGGCACGGAGGGAGCTGCTTCCGGACAGCGGACAGCCCCTCTTCCTGGAGGTACGTCCAGACTCTGGTCTTCCCAGGTAGACTGTCCATGATTTGTGTTTCAGAAGCATCGCCTCCCTCCCAGGTGTCGCGGCTGCTCAGGGTCTGAGGCAGGAGGGTGGGCTTCCAGGCCCAGGCCAGGGGGAAGTGTGGGGAAAGCTGGGGCTGGCAGACAATTCTCAAGACCCCCCCCAAGGCCACAACATCTGGAGGTTTGCTCCTTCAACCCAGCGCTCAACAACCCACACACAAGTGTCTTCTAGAATTTGCTCATGCACATTTTCATTCAGAAGCAGTGCTATGATTAAAATTATAATGACTGTTACTTACAGAGATGAGTATCACAGATTCCTAAATTTCCTGTACTGTCACAGTTACTAATAAAAATTGATAGGATAGGTAGACAGATGATAGATAGATAGATAGATAGATAGGTAGATAGATAAAGACAGACAGACAGACAGCTAACAGAGGTGATCTGAAAGAACTGATATTTGAGGAAGCCGTTGGGAGACATGGGTCAAGGCATTGTGATTTTAAACAATCTGATACGCATCTCTTTTTCAGTTATAATGTTTTATTAGCGCACGTTAGCAGCACATGGCGACTGCGCCTCTCGTGGGTGCCGGCCCCTTGCACAGCACACCTCAGTTCTCTTTTCATCCTGACCCCTCCCCTCTCCTCTCCCTCCTCTCTTGGTCCCTTCCCTTTTGCAAAAGAGCAAGCTCCCTATTTCCACTTACCATTTGGTTTGCTCTTTATATTTGGGGTTTCGCGTACAAGAGAACCACGTGATATTTAAGCTTGTGTATCGCATTCATTGCACTTAGCATGATGGGCTCAAAGTGCAGCCAGGCACGGTGCCGCACACCTGCAACCCCAGCTCTCGCGAGGCTGGAGCATTGCCGTGAGCTCAAGGCCAGCCTGGGTTCCACAATCAAGTTCAAGGCCCGCCTGCGCTACATAGCAAGACTTGTCTCAAAACAAAACAAATTGTGCTTCCATTTTCCTACAGCTGACGCCAGTTCACCCTTCTTTACAGCAGGGCAGGACTCCATTTCTTCATCTCAGGCTAGATCTCTGAAAATGGCATTCGCCATCCTGCCACTGAACTGAGTGTAGTGTCTGTGCCAATCAGCATTCGGTCAAGAGACAGAAGCCACGCTAGTAAGTTGAATAGTTGACATTAAATATCTTAAAAATCATTAACAAAGGTGGATAAACTTACCAAAGACAGTAAGGAGAACTCTAAGGAAGACAGAAATGGCAGGAGGAGGGAACAGCGAGGACTCTCAGCTGAGTGCCCCTGGAGGAGCCCACCCGGAAGCTGCCCTCCCTCCCGAGGTGCACCCTGACCTGTGGGACAGGGCACAGCAGCTGCGAGCAGCAGTGTGGTCGTGAAGTATGCTGAAGGGCTGCGGGTGGGGGGCAAGAGGGGAAGCAGGGAGACGCCCAGCAGGGCTCTGGCCAGGGGCTGCTTTCAGCCAACAGCCGGCTCTGCTGGGGTGCCCTCCAGGTGACAGCACCGCTCGGCAGGACGCTGCGTGCTGTGGTACACCTGACAGCTTTCTGTCGCTGTGACACAATGCTTGGGGCTGCACATTTCATAAAGAAAAGTTCATGAGCTCATCGTTCTAGAGGTTTGAAGGCACAGTGCCAGCACAACCATGGCATTGTGGTGGGAGGAGTAATCCCCTCTCCTGGGAACTAATCGTGACCCCTGAGGAACATGTCACCCTGCCATGGGCAGTCCCCCCAGTGAGTTCCCACTGGGCATCTTTTCTTCAAGGTCCCAGGGCCATCACCTGGACCTCGCTCCCCACACGTACACAGTGAGATAGAACCCGCGTTCGTTTTGTGGACCACGGCGTCTCCAATCACCACTGGAAAGCCCACACTACTGGCTCTCCACATAGAACTGGCAAATCAGCCCAAATGAGAAAACAAAACCTCAAAACCTGGAGCCAGCAGGAAAAGGCCCTGCCTGTCACGTGGCCTTCCCATACCTACTGTCCTGGACGGCAAAGGGGCTACGTGTGCGCCTCCAACTTGAGGGCCACAGAGAGACCACTGTGGCCCCCTGTGAGCTGGGAAGCCATGGACACCAAGGCCATGGCCTCTGCTTTTTTTTGGTTGAAGGTCAGCAGAATGTGAAAGGTACTCTGTGTCTTCCCTGCCCCGACTATTAAAGCCATCACCAGTGAGTGTCCCCCATGTCCCTGAAGAAAGAGCTTAGCGACAGAAGGAACACTGGTGGCTGGATGGAGCCCGGGGCCACTCCAGCCCCACCATCTCCGCAGGGCTCCCTCTGGCCCCCACCCCACTTTCCCCAGAGCCTACAACTGACTTGCATATTTCACCATTGTCTGCTGAATGGGAGCTCCCCATGGGTGGGCATTTTTGCCTCTACTGTTCACTGGGCATGTGCCAGCCCTCTACAAGCGTTTGTTGAGTGAATGGATGATCCACCTATACAGGACAACATGAGTATAAACTGAGAGCTTTTCAGGTGGAAAAGCCCCAAGGAGGGCTGTCACGCCATGACGTGTGTCCCAGGACCACAGCCTGAAACCTTGAAAGCCAGGAGCCAAAATCACCCTCTCTTCTTCCAAAAGGTACTGTGCCACAGCGCTGGAAAGCTGACCAGCAGACAGCCCTCTCTGGGCTCAGGAACTGGGATGGAAACTGACCTTCTCTCTGGCCCCAGCTTTGAGGTCCTAAGCTTTCCTTCCCACCAGGGGAGAGGTTTCCAGAGTCCCACCGTATGGGCATGACGAGGCAGTACTCTGGGAACTCAGCCACAACAACAATACTGAGAGTGGAGGCTGTGCTAATCAGAGAGCAGGGTGATCCTGAGTTTACTGGAAAATGTTTTCCTGGGGAAATTTTTTTAAATTTTCCCAAACAGCCTGATTCTGTGACACAAAGCACGTGTGACACCTGCCGCTGCTTTTCCCCTCCAAGTACCCAACTAAAGAGCCACTCGTGTACTCCGGCCTCGCTTGTGTTGCCAAGTCTGACGCAACTTTGCTTTCCTGTCCTGGGCTGACTGAGCAAGAGCCACCCTGCTGGCTCCCAGTGTCCTCGGTGACCCCAGTTACCCAGCAACAGGAGGGAGCGACCCCAGGAAGAGGAAACTGCTGCTGCCCCAGGGGGTCACCACCCCAACCACAGCGCCTCCCAGGGCCCTGTGACCACCACAGCCACTCTGAGTCCAACTCTAGCAGGGGCAAGTGCCTCCTGAGAAGAGGGTGGGCCTGACCCCACCGGCAGCAGCCGAGTCTGCTCTTGTTCCTTGCTCAGGCCTGTAGGGTTATCACTCAGCCCTGCATCTGTCTGGGCCCTTCCAATCTTCCTTTTCTCTTAATGGTTTCTTGCGGTCTGTGTCTGTGAGGACAGGGACACTTTCTGGGTACACTGCCACCTCGGGCACGACTGGCCCAGCAGAGAACATCCCTGAGCCAGAGATGCCCACACTCGGCCCAGAGATAGGACGGGTCCCCAGAGGAGGCAGCGACAGCTGCCAACAGTCCTTGACCCTGGTTCATGCACATTCTTTCAAGTCCCTCTTCTCATCCTCTTCCAAGCTCCTCCTCCAGCGCCCTCCCGAGCCCCAGCCCAGCTCTTTTCCCAGGGTCTTTTCCGTTTCCTTTCCCCACTCCTCCTCAGGGTGGAGCTACCCACTTGGGACAGCCCCCACTTGCTGTCATCTTCCTGTCCTCACAGGGTCTTTCTCCTCTTCACATAGAGCAAATCCACTTCCCTGCATCCCAGCTCCAGCCGCTCTGCTGCTGGCGGCAACCCCTGTGCCTCCAAGTGTCACCACCCAGGATGGCCTTCTCCAGCCTGTCCCTGTCCCCACAGCCCCAGTCTCCTCCCCTGGGCACCTGTCCCTCAGCTTCTTCTGCCCACATTCTCTCTTGGGGCCATGCCTCTGCCAACCCACCCACAGGGCTCACAAGTGACAATGCAAACGAGCCGCTCGCCACCACCACCATAGTCTCCCTGCACACACTTGGGTGTGTGTGACAGGCTGCATCGAGCGTCAGGACCACGGTGTGAACTTGTGTTGACCACGGATGTTTCTCTCCCCTGGTAGCTGCCACCTACTCTCGAGGGGCTGTGGTCCCAGGCCCCGGGTCACACCCCTCCTATCTGTCCCCGCAGGTGCTTACTCAGCCCACTTATCTGGCGGGCACAGGGACAGCTGTCTGCAGGCCCGTGCAAATCAAAGGCGGGGTGTGGGGAGGGGAAGGGAAACAACTTCCCGCTCTCTCCAGAGGCTGAGAAGGCTGCAGAGGTCCCGGACCTTCAAGTCGCTTTCTTCCAGCTGCCAACCCCATCTGCGGCTGGAGGGCAGAGGCGCCCGGAGCGGAGCTGCGGCTTCCCTTGCCCCCGCCCCTGGGGTCAAGACGGGTCTGTGCAGAAGGAAGCAGCCCCCAAGCCTTCCCACAGCCCCCCTATGGACAACAGAGAGGCGGCACCCTCCCCACTCCCCGGAACTCCGGCAAGCAGTGAGTCCTCTGTGTGTCCCCAGCGCTGTCCCAGTCTGTGCCCAGCATGGTTTCACTTTTGCAAACATTTGCTTGTGTCCTTGGAGAGGAAACCATCTCAGCCGGCCGAGAGACGCCTTCTCACGGGTGAGCGAGCTTTCTGAACGGACAGAAGTTAAACCTGCGCCTCTGTCTCTCGATTAAGATGCATTTTCTTCTCTTTAACTGTTTCTTACTGCTGTTTTCTGGTATGCCAGTCTTGTTTCTCTACCAAAAAGAATGTAAGCAATGAGTGTCATACCTCCCACAGTGGTCCACTCACACCTAAGTCCTGCTCTGGGGACAGACCTGGGAGTGTTTACTTAAAGAAACACTTTAAAGTGTTAAAGAAATGTTTACTTCCCCTTGGGAGACACGGAGGGCTCTGGCTTGAAAGGAAGCTCCAGGGTGATTTCACTGCCAGGCGCGGCTGGAAGCGGGGCTCTAGGGACCAAGCCTTCCTGCTCTCTCCTCTGTTCTGAGGTAGCTGTCAGGCAGCAAAGAGCCTCTCGTTCCTCCACAGGTCAGCTGGCAGATGGCGAATTACACGGCGGTGCCTGAGGACGAGTACGACGTCCTCATAGATGGGGACCTGAGCGGCGAGGAGGTGGACACATGTGACCAGTCTGCCTCCGCGGTCCTGTCGGCGCGGCAGGTGGGCCAGGTCTACGCCAGCCTGTTCACGGCCGGCCTCCTGGCCAACGGCTTGGTTCTGTTCATCCTGATCAAGTACAAAGGACTCAAGCATGTGGAAAATATCTTTTTCCTCGGCGTGGCATTTTCTAATCTGTGCTTCCTGCTCCCCTTGCCATTCTGGGCTCCAGCGGGCATGCACAGGGGAGGACTTGGCGGCCCGGAGTGCAGAGTTCTGGTGACGCTGCACTCCTTTGGGCTGCACGGGGAGGCCCTGTTCAACGTGCTCCTGACTGCGCATGCATCCCAGATGAGAAGGCTGGCCTCCGCCTTCAGGACCGTGACCAACAGCGTCGTTGCTGCGCTGCTGACATGTCTGGTGGCCTTTCTGGTCACTTTGCCTGAGTTAGTGTTTTATAAGCCGCCACCAGAAGACCAGAATTCCAGGTGCTCCTTCAGCAGCCCTCACTTCCTGCCAGTGGAGGAGACCTTCCGGAAGCGCGTGCTGACTCTGAAGATGAACATCACGGTGCTTGTGTGTCCACTGCTCTGTCTCCTGTGTGGCTGCCTCCTGCGGACGAGGAGTGGGCAGGAGCAGCCGGAGCGGCTCAGGTTGGTCTGTGGAGTCGTGGCCGTCTTCCTTGTGATGTGGGCGCCCTACAATGTCGCACTGTTCCTGTCTGCTTTTAAAGAGTGTTTCTCCCTGCATGGCTGCGAGAGCCGTAGCAAGCTAGACGTGAGCGTTCAGGTCACCAAGATCGTCGCCACGACCCACTGCTGGGTCAACCTCCTTCTGTTCGTGTGGCTCGACCGGGCATTTCGGAGACACCTTTGCGACCTGTTCCCTTGGTGTGGCCAGAGCCAGTCTCAGCCCACTGTCAGGGAACCCACACAGGACACGGTGACACTCAGCCAGGACCGGTCCACTCAACTCTAGCGCCCGCATCAAGGGCGGGATGAATAAACCCTGACTTTGGTCTCTGCACGTGGTTTGTGTGGCCTGTTATTACCTTTGTGTGTAAAACAGGAAGACCAGGGCCAGAGGAGCATCCACGAGGGCCAGGCTCCCCGAAAAGCTGAGTGTTTTCGGGCCCAAGGTGTGGGTGGGAGTGGTCTCACTGCTCTGAGCGGAAACTGAGGCTCAGAACGGTGTCTGAGACTGCTCAACTAGAAAAGGGGCAGAATTGGGATGCGAACCCAGGTAGCAAATACCGCAGAACCTGTGCAAGTGCGCTGGGCTTCCCAAAGCCACCGAGCAAAATCCATGAACTAAATATGCGCTTTAAGCAAACCAATTTGGCCATGTTCTGAGTGAGAAGCAGCGCATCGGTGCAAAGGGAATTTTTCAGGCTCGTTTTCATGCAAAGCTGGCTAGCAGGGGCTGCAGAGATCAAAGGGAAGGGACTGAATTCGTGCAGGACCTGGAAGACGCTGGCTGCTCGCCACCGCCAGGGCCACGCACGCATCAAGCCGTGAGCCTCCCAGGGTTTCTGCATGCACGCTTTGTCATGAAGGCCATGGGATCACAGAAAGACTACTGGCAGTAAACGCAAAATTATGTTTAGAAACATCTAACAAAGAGAAGGCTTTGACCTTTTAAGTATAACATAGCACAGACCACACCGGCCTGTAGCTACCAGACAGCCGACAGCCCACTTCCGTCTGTAGCCGAGTTACACCACGGGGGCTCGGCCACCACATCAGCAGGAGGCCACCCCTTCACCCAGGGTCACGTTTCCTGGAGCCCCTGAGATCTGCACGGGCGACTCATCTTTGATCCTAAAGTGACTTCCTGTCTGTGACATTCCCCGGAGAATCTGACCCTGGTCCATGGAGAGCGCCAGGCCACCAGCAGGGGGCTCACGGCTGCGGCCTGTGGACCTGGAGCCCAGGGGGAAAGATCTGTTTTAAGCTGATAAAATAAAATGAAGAAAACCCTGCTTGCCAAACATCACAATTCTCCACACGCCACCCTGTCACTGAAGTGTCCTGGGTGTTAGATGAAATGGTCAATGCCCTACGAGGGTGGTGGTAGGGACCCTCCAGGCACAAGCTGGGGAAGCAAGTGGCTCCAAATTCTGTTCCACGTTAGTGGATCTCAAAGGTCAGCACCCTTTGAAGGCCTTGTTTTGAAGCACAGATTGGGGATCCAGGAGCGGTCTTTGTGGGGCCTAAAGGTGGGTGTACATGTGAGGGGAGATTGGTGGAGGGAGACAGCAGAGGAACCAGAAGCAGAGCCAGTCAGAGGAAAGTTAGCGAGTGGGATGGAAGGACTCACACAGCTCAGCTGTCACGGGGAACACTGGTCACTCTCCAAGGTCGTGGCCACATTGGTTTGTCCATGCGATTATGGGGCAGTGAGCACAGGCAGTGGGTACAAAGGCTTGGGAGATACTTGGGGTGCTGCCCCCCATTCCAAAGATGGGTGCAGGCCACCATCATAAAAAAAAGAAAAACTAAGGCATGGAGGGAGCAAACCCTGGTCCAAAAGGATGTAGAACAGCGAGCACTCTCATGCGCTGCTGCTGGCTGTGGGAAACGATATCCCTGGAAAGCCTGGCCGTGTCTTAGCTGCTTTTCTCTTGTTGCTGAGACAAAAATACCCGACACACCCAAAATTAAGGAAGGAAAGGTTTATTTAGCTCATAGTCTGTGAAGATTTCAGCGCTTAATCAGCTGGCTCCAAGGCAGGGTAGCGTGGTGAGGGGCAACAGCTCAGGTCGGCCAAAGAGGGGGAAGACAGCAAAACGGTAAGAGCACAGCGGGGAGGGCAGGCCCTCTCCTCGCTTACATTGTAGGTAGACTGCCATCCCCGGGGCTGTTGAAGCCTTCGCACCATCTTACACAAGCTGAGGATGTTTACAAAGGGAAGACCCTGGCCCTCTGCTAAGTCCCCCAGTTAAACTTTTTTAAACTTCTCAAGTTGACACAATGAACAGCATCCTGGAGCGGTAAGGGCAGGTGCCCTACACCCAGGATACAGAGCTGCTGAGTTACTGAGTGAAGTTTCTAGACTCCTCAAGTTGACACAATCTGTCAACCGTAACAGGCAGTTTCTTAAAGCTCTAAGTTTATACCCACTCCACTCCTAAACATTTGTCCAAGAGAATGGAAAACATGTGTATACACAGCCTCCTACATGGCTGTGCAGGACCGTATCTATAGCTCCCACTGGAAATGATCCAGCCGGCCCTCAGTGGGTGGGAAATAGTCGTGTAACTACATAGCACAATACTATGCACCAGCCAAAAGAGAGTAAGTGCCTGATCCACACAGCCACATGCACAGAATCTCAGAAGCCTACATGAAGGAAGCCAGACTTCATTTAAAAGGTACTTAGGCAGGGCTGGCCAGATAGCCCAGCGGACTA
The DNA here is from genome assembly GCA_002564285.1 of Tympanoctomys barrerae. Taxonomy (NCBI): domain Eukaryota; kingdom Metazoa; phylum Chordata; class Mammalia; order Rodentia; family Octodontidae; genus Tympanoctomys; species Tympanoctomys barrerae. The sequence continues at coordinate 8,857 of NDGN011448360.1, forward strand.
CAGTGCCTGCCTAGGCAGAGCGCAGCAGCCTGGCCTGTAATCCCAGTGCTTGGGAGGCTGAAAACAGGAGAATCACTATGAGTCCAATCTACATAGTGAGACCCTGTAGACCCTCTACTAAATACATAGAAAAGGGTACTTAGGCATGGTATTCTAATCCCATCTTTTGGGAGGCTGAGCAAGAGGATTGCTTGAGTTTGAGGTCAGCTGGGATACATTGCAAAACTCTGCCTCAAAATAAAATAAAATACTACTCATGATTATTTAGGAAATTCAAACTGATCCATAGTGACTGCAAATCAATGTCTGCTGAGGGGATTGGGGTGGAAAGAAGAGTTAGAGTATAATGGGATACATGGACATATGGGTCCATAGTAGGCATGCTTGCCTTCTGGACCCAGCGGGCTAGTACTGTCATTCCGTTATTCTGCTATCTCCCAAATGAGCACGCAATGAAGACTTAAATAAAAGAGTCGAGCGGTGTGATTTTAGAGTTCTGGGAGGTTCAAAACTCTGCGGCAGAATTTGAGATTCTCTGGGGGCTGAGACAAAGAACTTTCCAGTGTGGCTCAAATTTGTTTTCAAACAGAGAAGGGGGATACTGAAGAAAGTGCAGGAACCTGGGCAGGACTTGGGAGTCCCTTCAAGGGCTTCTCCAGCTAGTGTGTTATGTTAATTTAGGAGAACTCTGTTATCCCCAGGAAGGCCTCCACCCAGGAATGACATGTCGCAGCTACAGTCCCTGCTTAGTTGGGGGTGGAGCCAGGTGTCCTCAGCTGAGGCCTTATCTTGTCCTTTGAGGCGTCCCAGTTTCACAGCCACTAAAGGCATCCGCGGGGACCAGGGACTTGCAGAGGTTCACTTCCTGAGTCCACCGCCGTCTCCAGACAAGGGCCTAGGCCTGGGACAGACTCACAAGTGAGCATGGAAAGCCAGCGGGCTAATGTAAGTCCTGCTCAGAGCCGCTTCCTAGGGATCCTCACTGGGGACCTGTGGTAGTGGTTTCACTGTCCTGTATGTACTCAGAAATTTATGAAATGTAGCCCTGAAGTCCCAAATGTACTCCAAAGAAGCCAATTTTAAAAGCCTCCGAGGCCTCCCAGCATGCATTGCAAAATGTGAGCTATCTCTGGCCCAGATCTTTGCCACCTCCTGCTGCCTGGCCACCTGCCACTCAGGATGCCCAGAGACCCCCTCTCACACCTCCACCCTGACCAGGGAGGGGGATGCTACCAGAGAGACCCCGTGGGGACCAGTCTCATCCTAGGTGCCATTAAATGGCAAATAAAAACATTGTAAAGATCGAGAGCTGGTTATGATAGAACATTACTGCAATCCCAGCACTTGGGAGGCTGAGGCAGGAGGATCACTACAAGTTCAGGACCAGGCTAGGTTGCAAGGTGAGCTCAAGAACTGCATAATGACACCCTGTCTCAAAAAGAAAAAAAAAAAAATCAGCCGAGACCCTAGGGGAGAAACTACTCCAGCAAGTCAGGAAGGAGGAAGGAAAGTGTGAGCAACAGAAGCTGGTTGAGGAAGAGATCCCAGAGGCAGTCCTGGCTGTCCCACCACTTCTCCTAGGACAGTGATGGTAAACCTATGCCACATGTGCCATAGCGGGCACACAGAGCCCTCCGGTGGCACTCGAGCCAACCTGCCTCAGCACCACCCCAGCAGCCGGGCACCCTGGCACCCGGGTTCAATTGCAGTGTTGGCACTTTGCAAAAACAAGGGGGCTTTGGGTCTCTAAAGGTTTCGCCATCACTGTCCTAAGATGCACAGGACCGGAATCACAGAGGAAGTCAGCGTGAGCTGAGAATAATCCGGTCTGACTTCCCAGCATGAGAAACCTGAGTGGGAGAGAGTAAAGCTCCTAGAATTGGGACAGTGACTCCCGCGGGGGTCAAAAAAGTCAAGAGCTTGACGGGCGGAGGCGTGGAGCGTCCGAGTCGCCCGGATGCACACAGAGTACATTGGGAACATTAATAATCTAGCAGAGCCTTCCTCCGCTGTCACAACAAGGCGACAGACCGTTCCCTAAAGATAAAAATAACAAGAGTGAGCACTTTCTCCAGATATTGCTGAGAAAACTCATGGACAGGGAAAGGCAAAAGAGCGGATCAGCGGAAAGGCTGAGGGGCTTGTGTGTGCCCATACATTTCCAGTGGTGGGGAAAGCAATCCTATCAGGCATGGAGGGTCAAGGGAATCAAGGGAGCTCTTGTTAGGAACATTCAAGAGAAAGATCAAAATCTCATGGGCCCTTCCCTGCCAATTTTTGTTCTGTACATTTGTGGTCCCACATGGGACAGATTTAAAATGGGAAATGCCCTTCTCCAGTGACTAGAGAATATGATTTCCAGTTGAAAAGGACCACAGGATGTCTGGATAAATTTCAACTTCAGCTAAGTAGCAAATTACTTGGAGTACAAGTATGCCCCATAAGTGACTTAGTGTATTTATTGTTTATTTAAAATTCAAACTTAGGCCAGGGAGATAGCTCAGTGGAATACGTGCTTGTCTGGCAAGCACAAGGTCCTGAGTCTGATCCCTGGTACTGCAAAATAATAATAACAACAACAACAATAATAATAATAATAATAATAATAATAATATAAAATTCAAACTTAACTGAGCATCTTGTTTTTTGCTTTTTTTTTTTTTTTTTTCATAGCTAACTCTGGCAACTTTAAGCCCAAAGCATTTGCTCATTTTTTAATAGAGATCTTTGACCACCTGGCTTAGGGCGAAGATAAACAACCCACAATCCCTTTCAGCAGGCAGCTTAAGACTGCCACAGGCTAGTTTCTCCTCATTTCAGTATCCAACGCTGCCACAGGTGACCTCCCCTGAGGAATCCCCTTTCCTACCGGGCAGCCCCTGCAGAGTTTGGAAGGAGACCTTTGACCCTTGACCCTCAGAGAGCAAGATGCAGGGTCCATAAGGCCTGCAGGCTGTTTCCCCAAGTATCTTGAACGTGTCCTCTTGTGTTCAGAAAGATTCCTCGCTCGCCCATCTTGTGTGCTCAGATGCTTTAGTCCAGGCCCATGTCACGCGGGCTTGGAAGATCCCTGGGCAGACCCTGGTCTAGTCTCACACGCTCAACAGCTCTTGGGAGCCCACCTGCCTTGTTTGAGCTGCGGAGGGGAGCAGAGCCCATGGGACTGCACCCACTGCCCAAACACAGACCGTCGTCTGGAGGTGAGGCAGCGGGACCTACAGCCACAGAGCTCACCTTTGGGTCAGTGGAAGGCCGCGGATCTTAGGGCAGTAAGAAGCGCAGTGGACCCTGGCAAACTGAGCCAGGCAGGGCTGGGGCAGCTGCAGCTTGGGAGGGGCTCACAGCTGGGGCTTCCGCCCTCCCGCACCTGCTGTGCAGCTGCACACGGGTTCTGCTCCTCCTCACTAACCGTGCTAGCAAGGAGCACAGAAGTAGTTTCTTTTTGGCTGACACCTCCAGGGGTGCACCCTGTGGGCAGCAGCCTCCTCCCAGACTCCTGAGGTGGGGTCCATCGGCCTTCTGCCCAGCCAAGCAGCTCCCAGAGGGCCTGCGTGCTGTGATCTGTTAAGGAGGCCCCCTTCCCTGGCCTGGTGCCCCTGGACCTGCTGCCCCTCTGGGCCACTTTAGCTTTGTTTTCCCCACCAGTACCCATGGTGAAGCTAGTGCTGTTTACCACACTTTTGAAAGTTACACAAACAGCCCCTTGGCCTAAACGCTTTGGCTGTAGCCCACGTCGCAGTCTAGAAAGGTGTGCGCTGGCCCATCTGTCCGTGTCATGTCCTTCTGCGTGGAATCTGCTGCAGAAAGGACCGCGACGCAGCAGCCTTCTCTCTTGGCGACAGGCACGGAGATTCCCGTGGTCTGTGGCTTCCTCTCATGTCCCGAGTGAACATTCTGCACACTCTGGGGAGTCGCCCTGGGGCAGCTGCTCTCAGGGTTTTACACACTTGAAATCCGAGGACAGAAGAGTTCTCTGTGTGGGGACAGTGTATTCCTACTTAATATACTGGAAATGTAAATAGAGAAAGTTTAGATATTTACCTTATAAACTTTTGAAACAACATGCCTGCTAACATAAAAAATGTTTCTCTGAGGAGAAAAAAAAAAAAAGTCAGTGTTTTCCAAAAGAAAAAAATAGGAGTGAGAGGAACCGACTGACATTTCTTGCAGATCCCTTCAGCGTCTGACTTAATGAAAGCAGCTGGCTCTCCGTCCTCTTTTGCATCCAAACTGTTAGAAGAGGAAATGTCGATGGCCTCGGGAAGCTGCAGGAGGACAGCAAGAGAAGGCACTTCTTGGTAAGGTTATGCAAATAGTTGGG
>NDGN011448362.1:0-15013 GCA_002564285.1 Tympanoctomys barrerae
CTCCTTAGTAACAAGTAAGATGATTGTATTAATTAGAAAGCTCCAGAGATAGAGAATCTAAGGCACACGTAGATATAGCTACAAGTCATACAGATATGTCCTAGGAGATGGGTCGTTGGGCAACAGCATTGTCCAGCAATCATCCCAGAGGCACTTATGGAAACCTGCAGGGCATAAACCAGCTCCTCAGTGTAGACTCTTCTATTAGTGCAATCCAGAAATGTAAACACAAGTCTGAGGAAGATGATCTCAGCATAACACAGCATACTGTTGGACAGAAAATGTTTTATATCTAATGATAAGAAGTATGATATAGCACATACAAAAATCTGTAATAGTCAATTATTATAATTACCCAATGTTATACACTGTACATAATTGTATGTAATACGCTTTTATGAGTAGAAGTACTATAAGTTTCTTTACACAGCCATAACACAAACATGTCAACAGCATGTTTCCTTAGGATTTTACAATAGCTATGATGTCACTAGATGATAGGAATTTCTGAGTTTCATTAATAATATTGATAGAACCATCTTCTTAAAATAAGGCTTGTTGTGGATGAAAATGTTCTTGTGCATTGTATATAGGAGATTTTTTTTTGGCAGAACAAGGATTTGAACTCAGATCCTTGTGCTTGCCAGGGAAGAATTATTCTCTTGAGCCATCTCCCCAGCCCCAAGGATATTTGTTATAAGAATTCTTTCATCCAATTATGGATGGTGAAAAGCCCTGGTTCCATAATACAGTACATTATCTGCAAAACTGAAGAAGCAAAAAGGCCAGTGGTCATATTCATTATCATGAAGTTTAATCATGAAGTCTAGGGCTTGAGAATGGAAGATAGATGCTCCAGCTCAGAGAAAGAGATAGAATGCAACCTCCTCTGCCATCTTCTGTCTCCCAGCCCCTCAGCAGAAAGGATGATGGCTATCTACATTGTTGAGGACAGATCTTTCCTCAGTCTACTGATTCAAATCCTAATCTCATCCAGAAACACCCTCACAGATACACCCCAAAAATATTTTACTATCTATATGAATAACCATAAGAAACAAAAAATATAAATTATTTATTTAATGTTATAATGCTTTGTCTTAAATCATATTACCTGAGTTGTGACAGAAATTAGTCAGATGTGGTGGTGTATGCCTAAAATCCCAGCACTCTAGGAGACTGAGACGGGAGAATTACACATTCAAACCTAGCCTGGGCAATTCAGGGAGACTTTAATCTCAATATGAAAAACTACAAAGGGGCTGCAGATGTAGCTCAGTATAATTGAGATTACACTGGATTCAATCGAGAGAGAGAGAGAGAGAGAGAGAGAGAGAGAGAAATAGAGAGAGAAGCACATACAAAGACAGTGATGGAAACAAACAGAGAAAACAAAGGAGGAGAAGGTAAAGGAGAAAGAAGGATGGAAGTGAGTAAGGGAGAGAGGCAGGCAGATTTCAGACAGTATGATCATACTTTAATATACTTTTACAAGATTTAACACTGTCTTCATTTAGAATAAGTAACCAGAATTTAGATCCTGAACTATGAAAGTGCAGTCTGTCTAAAATTTTATGATGTGTAATTTCACTCAATATCATTTGGTATTCCCCCAAAATAATTTCTTCCTTAATTTCAATCATAATCCCAAAAACAAAGAGATAAATTCTCTAAACATTTTGAAGATATGTCTCATACCTTGTCTGTAGGCACAACTGCGAAGCATGTATGTGTTACACACTTGAAGAGAATACAGCACTAAGACCAGGGAGCCAGAGTCTAAATCCAGAGTCTATGTCTTAGCAGTAGAATAAATGAGCTTAATCACAGTCATGGACCACAGGTTCTTGGTGATAGAAAGTATTTTGTTGTAACTCACTGAAGGGTGTTGGGGAAGTTAAACCACATGGCAGCAAAGCACAATGTAAAGTCTAAGTTCTTCCCTTCTTTTATGGACCAGACCCTAGAACAAGTATTTTCATAGTGGATGCTCACTTCAAAGAAATATTGAGATCCTTGTAGCATGCCTCTAATCTTTCACCTTGAAAATATATCACAACTACTTCTTTAATAATTTTCTGATATATTCTCAGTTATAGAAAATAATTGATATTTTAATATGTACAGTCTGAAAATATTAATGACTAAATTCAGGAATTAATTTTCAAAAATTAGGGGTTTTTTAGAAAAAAAAATACTTGTCTTCCCCCACAAAGCATATTGTGAATGCTAAAGCTTTCTGTTGCTTTATTCTCTTCCTAATGATGTGACCGAGTTGTACTTTTTTATTTCCAGGAAGTTAAATTTCAGTGTGCTTTGCTAACTGAACATGAGCACAGTGTGTGGCTCATCTCCTGGCAGAGTCATAAATGCAGTCCTTCTTTCTCCTTCCATCTATCTACAAAACCACTAACGTTTTTGATGAGCAGTGGTTCTTGGCCAGGTGATCCTCTTCCTTTAGGGGCTCTCTGGCTTTGTCTGCAGACATGTTCAGCTGCCTCGACTCTGGATGCTCACTCCATCCAGGGAGCAGAAGCCAGGTCTGCAGAGGAACATCCTGCATGCCAAGGAAGGCAGTGTAGCACGGCCTCTGCCCTGAAGCAGCAGGCTCACACGCAGCCCCAAATGTCAACAGCATCGCTGTTGAGAAACTGACATGGGACAAGGAAGGTTTGAATTATAGGCCTTCGCTATTCAGAAACACAGAAAGCATTATGGAAAAATAAACCTGAGGTACTTCAGGCTGTTAAGACTCTCAGATCATGCATTCTGTGTATCACAAATAGTTAGCTTTTCCTAGCAGACACATTTATATTGCAATTGGCGTAATCTTAGAACTCAAAGCACTTTCCTAAGTAATGCTCAAATCATTTGATTTTGATATTGCTGGATTTAATATCCACTGAACACATGACTGCTGGGCTCAAAATTGAGGTTGAATTTGTTTAAAATGGAAAATAAATTGATCAATTCCAATATCAAGGTCGTTTAGCTTGTCGTTACTGGGAAACAACTGCTCTTCAGAAAGAGCAACTGGTTTAATGCCTAACGTCCTTGCTCCAGGACACCAAAAAATCCAAGCAAATCCTTGAAAAAACATAAAAATTATAAAATTTGCTTTTGTGAGCAAGACTAAATCCTACAATTGTATTGAAAGAATCTTTGTATTATTTATCTTTAAATAGCTAGATAATATCTACTATTTGGCCATAAAGTAATTTAATATAGTATGGAAGTGATCGTCTACTGTTGGACTTATACTGTAGGGAAGAAATAACAGAAAATAAGCAAAATTATGGTAAGTGTTTTCCTATAGAAAGTGTTTCTGTCAATGAAAAATATTAGTTGTGATACCAGGCAGATATCTACACACATATAACGTTAGCATCTGCTTTCAAAGTCATATACTTTCTGTCCTCCAGATGTTCCTTGAGATTCAATTTTCTTTTCCACTTATTTATCTTTGAATACTTAATAAATTCCTAGAGTTCAGATATTTAAAAGTATGAAAACGCAAAGAGTCGATTACTTTGCTCTTAATCCAGGTCACCAGCTTTCCCATGTGAACTGCGCCTGCCTATAGATAACACTGCCTAGAACTAGGAGCGCTCTCCCACTACCTCTAATCTCCAATGCTAACCTCATTTACAGGAAGCCAGCTATTAGCTTCATGTGGATACAAATGAATTCATTCCATTATGCATGCCTATGCATGTGTAATGTATGCACACTCATACACGACATATTCGTGTAAATATAGATGCAGCTATGCATATGCATATGGAAACAAATGTGAAATAAAAGTCCCCCTTGTTTACCCTTTTCCTTATGTTAAGTACATCTGAAGACTGGAAAGTACTAACAATGTCCATTCAGCCAAAAGAGACGTTTAAGTCTATATTCTTCATGTTTTGCATAAATGAGCTAAATAAGAGTCAGAGCAATAACTTAAACATGAAATAATGATAGGATGTACTTGGTGATTTCCAGTACATTATTGAAGGAATCATTGTCCTTTCCACTTTACATACTTTCCTTGTCATCTGTGTCTCCTGCCATTCAAAAGTTCTCATTTTAAAGCACACCGCACAGCACCAGTGCCCTTCCACTGAGTTTGGGCTGCACTATTTAGCCTGTTGACAGTATTAGCACAGTAGCATATTCCTTCATTATTAGGATCTCCTGAGCTAGTGCCTAATCACATGTTAACAATCAGTAAGTACTCTGACTGCTATCCTCAGAGTAACAGCTACAGTATTGTTTATATTCTTATATTATATATGGTTAAGATTCCAAGTGTTTTAAATTATAGATATTTGGAAGTTTCATTTAACAAGCATTTGGAAAATTCAGCTAACTGATATTGAAATTGTGGCATTAAAATCTCCCCTTCTAGCTATCAATGGAATTATCCCTCAAAAATGAGAAAAGGAAAATATTGACTATCCTTTAAAATGAAATAGATCATATATATATATACATATATATATATATATGATATAGGTTTTTACAGATTATCTAATATGATTGGCCCAAAGTAGGACTCAAATGGAACTCACCGATCATCTTCCTTCATGGTAAAAAGCACTGTGCCTGCAAAGCAAAAGTCTGACAGAAGTTCAATAACATTCTCTATCTGTGATAGGTGAGAGCTTACATTCATGGTCAAAGCAAATAATAAGCTTCTTCATTGTACAAATGCTACTGAAGCAATGTGATGTTACCATAAGGTGTAGAAATACATCCTAAACATTCTTCTCATTTCCTTTATATAATAGACATACTAGGAGAAATTATCATAAGAAATATTTATTTTTAATCCTAAAAAGATTAGACATGCATATTATGTATATATATAGTATATATATATATATATATTTACATATATATAAACATATATATACACGCTATAGCAGTTTATGATTAAGAATATATTATTTCACTGCTCATCTTGATTATGATTACTTTTGTGTCTTCAATAGGAAATACATACCCCATCCCCAAAATGATACCCAACAAAATAAAACATCTTTAATGTATCCAGTGAGGATCTATGTCCAGATAATTCACATTTTCAGTGTAGTCACAGAGAACAAGTATAGAGGAGGTAAAGGTAAAGAACAACTAAGCATTGAGAAATTTAAAATTTTGTTACTAGATATTATCATCAGATTTCTTTTTCTTTCTTTCTTTCTTTCTTTCTTTTTTCTTTCTTTCTTTCTTTCTTTCTTTCTTTTTTTATATTTAGGACAGGGTCTATATGGTTTTCAGTATCTCATTGTGTAGATGAGACTCGTAGTGATCCTCTTGTTTACAGCCTCCAAGTGCTGTGATTGCACTTGTGCACCACCATGACCAGTCTCAATCACCATCTCAGGACACTCTGGGGGTGGGGCTGGCAGGGCAGGCCAGGGGATCGAACTTCTAGCCTTTGCCTCTGCCTAAGTAGGCACTTTAATCCACTGAGCTATTTGGATGGTCCTATCATCAAATTTCTTTGCTTCCTCTATAGCGTACAGACAACCCTTTTGGATGGCACTACCCACACCCACGGGGAAAAGTTCCCTCCTCTATACATAGATCTCCACTAAACCAACTAATGACACAATGAAACCCAGTGTAGAGCCCTGGAAAGTGTGATTAGCCTCATACGCAGGTGGAGGAAGCAAGTTTGCCAAATACCTCCTGTGCATCATCCTACTGAACTGTCTGCAATAATGAAAATGTTTTGTCATGAAGTGTAATATGCACTAGCCTTCAGGGAGCTGGAAGAGCTTAGCACGAAATGTGGCTAATGTCATTGATGAAGAAAACAAGTATTTTATTTTGCTGGATTTTGCTGTGAATAGTCACATTCTAGTGACTCCCATATTGGAGCAGGGAGACCATCTGTATCTCCCACAGGTCAATCACTGCAAAAAATGGCCTTGACCATTAGAGGTAACAATAATGACCTGGACCCAAAACAAGTATCAACCAATTTGAGAAACGTTAGTGATATTCTCTCAGCAAATGATAACAATATTAACTGCTAAATCCTGGTGCTTAGGTCTATGGCTAGAGATGACTTGCTGGAAAGTATCAGAATAAAAAAGTGAGATTGAAAAAAAAAATTTTTTAAGGGGGGGGGGGTGGGGAGATGGCTCAGTAGAATAAGCGCTTGACTGGCAAGCCCAAGTGTCTTAGTTCAATCCCCAATTCCGAAAAAAAAAAAATTTAAAAAGTGAGATTGGCACTTCCTAAAATTTTTGTAAAGCTCTGCAAAAAGTGTCATTATTTCATCTGTCGTAGTAGGAGTTTCCCAAATTGTGGTCTGGAACCTGCTGGACCAGAACCACCTGGGAACTTGTTAGTCCAGGAAACTTTGCAGCTCCTCTCAGACCTACCGAGCCAGCCATGCTGTGGGTAGGACCAAGAAACATGCATCTAATAAGCCCTCCTGATAATACTGACACATGCTGAAGTTGGAGAACCAAAGATCTACAGCAATAGTTCTCGCTCGAGCTGCTCATTAGAGTCACCGAGGGAACCGTAAGAGGCAGGGTTGCCATGGTTCCATCCTTGGAGAGTTTTACTTAATTGTTATGTGGTAGACTCAAGTATTTTTAAAGACTCTCCAGGTGATTAAAATATACAAACAGAATTGAGACTCAAAACTGAAGAAACCCAAACTGGAGGCAGAAAAGGGAATAAAACACATTGCTATGAAAGACTTTGCTTATGGCACACGGGGTGAAACAGCTAAAAGTCAGTCTTGAATTTTGAATAATTGTAGTACTTTGGGTCTCAGCATCATCTTACAACCTATGTGAGCAAGGGCGGGAAAGTAAGAATTCAAACTAAGGAGAAGGCCTGGGCCCTATGGGGCATCAGGAAAGTGAGCTCTGTCTGAAGAAAGATGTAATACTTCTGGCCTCACCAGCTGTGCAGGACTCCTGACAAAGCCCGTATGGAAGCATCCTGACCGTATTCCCTCAGAGCCTGCTGTCAACCTGGAATTGCTGTTTGCAGTGAAGAAGCCAGGACCCTCTCAGGGGAAGTGTTCTGAGAGTGCTCATGAGCAGGCTTAGAGCCCAAATGCTGTGCTTAGATTCTGCTTCTGCTTTTTATTATAGTCACAAAATGAAGAAAAGAAAATGAACTCCTTTATACTTCACTTTCTACCCCTAAGAGGAAGATACTCTACTATAATGTACTGTGTAGAATGGGGCTGCTTATGAGAATAAATGAACAAAAGGACTTCTAGGACAATAAGGTCAAGCATTGCTTTGAGATCAAAATACCGAGCTCATGTGAGCCGCTTGCAAAGGAGCAAAAACCAAAAGCTATGTCAACATTACATAACCTTGAGTTAGTCATCAGTTATTGGCTACAAAAATAATTATAAATACTTCCTATATACTCCCTAGGTTATGATAGCAAACCTCTAGTAAATAACAATGAACACAGTAGAAATGACTCTATGCTAAGAGAAATCACATTCTGGCATTTTAGGGGGTGTTTGCAGTTGTATAAGTAACATATATTACTTATGTATCATCTGACAAATATAAGCATTATGCAGAGATATGATAGAATAACACAAGTAATGGGAGCTGATGCTTGAGCATTCCTTTGAGAAAAAAGATGAGAAAAGTCCTGCACATGTCTGAGGTCAAAAAGAGACACAAGGATAGCTGCACATAAAGGCCCTGCAGCATTATGAGTTTGAAGTCTTCAAGAAACAGAAAGCAGTGCAACTGGATGTGCTAAGCGATAAGCAGTCTATTCCAGAATGAGGTTTCAGCGATGGCCACAGCCAGTTGTGTAGAGCCTTGCAGGGCATGGCCAGTCATTCAAATTGCGAGTTCCATTAATGAAAGGACAAGTTTGTTTAAAAAGGGAAAATTACTTCATTTGACATATAACATAAGAATCACCCTGACTGCAGTTGTAGCACAGTACTAGTATAGGTGATGGGAATAGAGTTATGACCTTTTCACATGTGAAGTTTACAGGTCAAGGAAGAGATTACACTACCTTGATCTTGGGTGACAACAGTAGAAGTGATAAGTGGCTATGTTCAGAATATATTTGGACTTTGGCAGTATGTGTTCTCAGGATCTCTAGCCTAAGAAGTTGGTAGAGTCATAGGACCATTTACTGCTAGTAAAAAGAGGTAAGCACCTGCATAGTTAAATGTGATCCACCCCTAAGGCAAATTGGAAGAAGAGCTAGAAATCCAAGTCTGATATTAAAAAAACACTGGGACTAAAGATATTAATCAGGGCTTAAAAGTTTATTCATAATTTTATTTCAAAGTTCATGATCAAATCTGCAAAAGTACCCACAATGGTCAGAAATTGTCAAATAAGAATGCTGTGTGGCAGATATGCCCACCAATCACAGGGAATGAAAATTGCAGAGACAATGGGTGCTCTTGATTCGGGGGCCAAATATCCCACTTTTATAGTAAACTATTATTTTCCAACCAGTAATCCACACATTGATGACTTACATGAGGTTAACTGATGTGCTATCAAAAATATTCATTGCTTCTGTGAGTTTGAACAAAGTTCAAACAAAGAAACAATTTTCTTTCTTTAACAGCCCTCAAGGCTCCTAATTGCGTTGTAATTCTTTCCTGTGGCATAAGGTGAGCAAGGTACCACTGATTTAAAGAAAACCGTATCATTTATTAACATCTCCACAGAGCAAAGTTTGGACTAGTGTGAGGTTGTAGATAGGGAAAATTGTACTTGGGAATCTTATTCTTATCTTATTTGTTCTGATTTAAAACCTTAGAAAGTAAGAAGAATAGGGCCAGAAGGAAAACACCATTTTTCCCCCTGTGTAAAAGTAGTTCCAGATAAGAATGCCAAGCCAATTCAGTCTTGCTGCCCAACATCTATGTTGTTAAATCAAATCACAGAGAAGCACAGCCTTAAGCCAAATAAATCTCCAATGATGGAGACATACTGACTTTGACAGGCATATCTGTATTTATGAATAAGAAATATTTCCTAGCTCCCAAAATGACTGATATGACTAAGTTCAGCAGTTTTGGGGTCCTACCTGATAGACATCAACCCTCTGACACACGGTCCTCTCTGTGAGCTATGTTAGGTGTCAAGGAGCCCTCGAAAGCTATATGGCTATGCAACAACAGCAGTATTTGCCAGAATGGTCATATATTTAATTTCTATATTAATCCTAAAGTATAAAGAAACCATTTTTACTTTAAAGATAAAGAGATTAAACCCTCTGCTCTCAACTATGTAGTTCTGGCCTGAAAGCATGAAGATAAACTAACAGCCTTGAAAATTCCTCTGATCAGTCTTCTTCTGCGATATAAAGCCCTGATACTTTGTGATATTTTGCTGAAGATTGAGACTAAAGTCATTTCTTTATTTTTCTTCATTTTGATCAATTTTTTTCAAGTGATGAGTGATATTTGTGAAGGGAAAAACATGGAACATATATAAATAGAATTCATAATTAAAAGAATTAAATTTTCTGAGACATTCCAGCATACAAAATTCATACAAAACAAATATTAGTAGCATTAGTAGAAATAAACTTAGAAATCACACATGTGTGTTGCATATAAAGAAAACAGAATCAAGTTTGAATACCTCAGAAAGTTGGATTGTAATGTTTTCAAGTTCAAAATTGGAAATCAAGTCAAGTACATACTTAGAGAAGTATTACACAGAGGACAATAGAAAAATGATTCCATGTAAATCTCAAATTTTCAGTGCTTAACTACATTAGACCAGTAAATCATATTTTATGTGACTAGCACCACCTTTATACCCCAAGAGGATGTAGTTTATTAGCTCTGAGTGCATGTACACACTGAACAGAAGACAAAAGGTAATGGAGTAACTAGAAATAACTGTTTCCCTTGGAAATGTAACCTGTATTTCCAAGACCATGCTAGTCCATAGTGTAAAATGGAAATATATTAGCAGTAAGTTTTATTTAGTCTTGTTCTATCCGATAATTTCTTCAATTCTATGTAGAATATTTTCAAGTTACTTTCATTGCTAATACCCCAGTGAATATCATGTGTGCACTCCTGAACAGTTCCACCAAGAAGCCATGTGACATCACCATTGTCATTTAATTTGCTTTGCTCACCCTGAAGTCATGACTACAGTGATAAAGGCTGGTACACACTTCGTCACTGTCTTAAGTTGAGGATTTGTACCTGGTATTTTGAGGATTGTGCTATTGTAAGAACTAAGCTCAGAGAAGCAAGAAAATCTGAGAAAGGAATCTGCACTCCCCTGCAGATGGGCCTCCCTGTGACCCCACTGCAAAGCTCTGAAGTTTACATTGTATCACTTTAAGACAAGAGGCTTCTCTTTTTTTAATATTTATTTATTTATTTTGTGTGTGTGTGGCCAACTCAGCCCACCAGATGGCAGGGCTGGCTGACATGTGGTGCTGGGGGATTGAACCGCGGTCCCAGTATTTTGCTTAGCTTAGCTTGATTTCAAATAGGTGCTTTAGACCACTGAACCATCTCACCAGCCCTTTTGAGCACTTATGTCTCATAGCTACTGGCCAAGTTCTGATTGCAAGAAGTGTCAGGAGGTGGCTGCTGATGGGCCCATCACAGTTATTGGGGAAAAAAAACAGCTCTGTGTTTTTACAGAGACAGCAGAGGAAAATGGGTGCACATAATATGAAGAGATCTGCAGGAGACACTGCAACATGCATTTCGGAGTCAGTGGTTGCATTTGATGTTGACCTTACAGCGAAATCTGATTTAGTTTTTGTATAGTTGTTAGATTTGTGACCAGAGTCATGGGGAAAATTGAGTCTATGAACTCAATTTTAACTATCATTCGTATATCTTCATCATATATAATATACTATAACATTCATTCAGATCATTCATAATATATATCATTTTGTGCATATACATGTAGAGAGAAAGATAAAATGATGATTCATGAGAAATCTTGAGCCCCTTATCTCTATGATGGACTTTGATTAAATTCGAAAAAATATCTGTTCCCTTTTCTGTATCACACTCCCTTAGAAGAGAATTGAACAAATTGCTATGACACCCAAAGTGTTTGAGTATTTATTCAGAATGCATCTGAATTAGAATTTAGACCTAACTTTTTGGAAATTGGGAACTGGTTTATGCAATACATTGTTCTCTTCTCAGAACCACTCACCCCATCTAAAAACTGAGGCTACCCTTCCTCATCCCTTGTCATCACAGATCATTTCTTCTTTCCCAAATGATTTCTCCATATTTCACCCTGGAATTCTGTGCAGCCAAGCAGTCTGTCCGACCTTTCCAGTTGTATCTTAAATGAAACAAGGAAAAAAAGTGAAACAAGGCTTGAAATAATTTGGTAGATATTGTACATTGCTGTTATTTTTATCCCCCTGTTCAAGTCTGCTCAGAGACCAACTGAAGATTGAATCTGCACCCTGGTCCCTCATGAATTCTCCACAGAACACTCTCCCATGAGACCTTGCTGGACATTACAATCAATAATTCTCTTCACAGCACCGCTACCTCATCTTTTTTGATTTCCAAAATAAACACACTCACTCTTCTTTTTCCCTTTCATACTATTCAAAAGAACTATATTTGTAGCGTTTTATTTGATTTTTATAACAGATACAGATTATAAGCAGCAGCGATGGTTTGGCAGCTCCTGAAACAAAGTTTAGAGGTTGTAAAACACAAGCTGCATATGCTATTTAAGCATTTTCATTTCATAATTGTCTTTATGAAGAATGGAAATGTTTGGATCATGGATGAGGTTGATAGGATTCAGGAGTCTCAAAATTGGTATTTTTCTTCTGTCTTTCAAAGGCTGCCTTTGCTATTGCCTTATTTCTCATATATGCAACCTTTAAAAAACATTAAAGCAATAAAATAGGTCTAGTGATGAATAAAAATATCCTCTGAAAAAGAAACTAAATTCATTTTTAAGTGACTCTAGGTAAAAGATTTCCTGTACTTTTTTCTCAAATGTGCATATTTCATATTTTAAGAAGTCATCTGAGAAGAAATTTTTCTGCTATCAAATATATGGCATTCAAGCACAACACATATTCTATTCTTGTGATCAAAAGAAAAGAAAATAAGGTTACATAATTTGGAATCACCGCTCACCTTCCCACATTTATTTTAGAGATCAGAATGTTTTCCATTGATGATTAAGCACATTGTTTTCAAAGCAATGAGAAGCCTGGTGTTACTTTAGAATTTGTTTAAAATTTTGGAGAAACCTGAGTTTTACTTACAACTCTGATTGGCATTATAAGCTTTAACCAAGCATTTCACGTATTCTTCCTGGAGTTTCTATATCTGTATAATCAAATAATAATTATTATGCTAAACTGCAAGGATAACAGAATTTTCCTGAACTATGGAAAGACAAATATTTTTGAATGACCACATAGTATATTATGTATTTGAACTCATTCAATATGACTGTATAAATTCAAATAATAGTGCTACCTCTGATCACCTGTATAAGTTATTTATTATTTCTCTATCTCATTTTCATCTATAGAATAGTGGCAATGGGGGGAGCCTCAGGTACTAAACAAATCACTGTCATCTAAAACAACCTTTAAAATGTCAATTAGCAATACCAAAAGCACAACAAACACTGAGTTTTCTCACCACAATATAGGTTCTACCTGTATCTGTGATTTTACATAGTTCTAAAAAGTGATTTATACCTCTTGTCTGTCAATCTAACATTAATTTTTATTTCAAAACATGATAGAATTGTCAAGAGTGCTTTAAAAAATTTAAACATACAATAAAATAATTCAGCATTTCAGCAGTGAAAATCTGAAGTTGCTTTGGCACAATACATGGTTTAGATTCCAGTAACTTCTCTTGTTTGTGGATCACACAACCCAAATCCCCAGGGCATGCCTGAGACTGTAGCTATCACTGAGCCCTACAGGTTCCATTTCTCCTATACATAAATAACACAATCGTAATGCCTTTTCCATCTTAACTAACCACTTCTCACACACTATAGATGTAACTTTTGGAGTTTGATGTATGGCAGCAAAACTAACCCCCATTTCTTTTTCCTCCTTCATCATTTCAAAGATAGAAAACTTAGTCTCACAGGAGATCGTCGGAAACTCAGTATATAATTTATTCTTTCTTAAGTCAAGAACTTGCACAGTATTGCGTAAAGGAAGCATTTTATAGCTTTCCTCTGGCATATCCTAGCTGCTAGCATCCCCGCTGTTATTCTTTGGGAATATAATTAAGCAAAATAAGGGTTAGTTGAGCACGAACACTGGTATACTGTTATAGTCAACCTATAAGCAGGAGGGCTAGCTAGTGTATACCGTGTGCAGTGCAGATAAACTGGACAAACCAGTAACTGAACACTATTGGAAAAGGAATAAGATTCTATGAGACTTAACCACACTATTCAGAACGGTGTACAATTTTAACCTGTGAACAGCTTACTTTTGGAGTTTTCATTTAATATTGTTGGACCATAGTTGACCCTAGGCAACTGAAGCTGTGGAATGTGAAGTCAAAGAGAACGTAAACTGCCACCATCATCATATCTTTCTAATGGTTATGTGCGTTTCTGACAAGTAAAATCAAAGAATGCACACCACATGAGACTTCTATAAAGCCTATGTAAAAGGAGATATTTTGCCCTGTCATACTCTTGGAACAAAGATGAGACAGAAGATGCTCCAACACTTATACTTATTTACAAAGCAATCTTCTCAATAGAGGCCATGCACTCACATGGGTAGTAAGAACGTGTGAAGGAGTCTGGGCCAGAGTAACTGATGTACAACCAAATCAGCCTTGAATCAACTACTTCATGCCTCTAATTTTAAGAATGAAACTAAACTTTTACATTATTTAAGCCATTCCTTTTGTTTTGATTTCTCTTATTTTTCTTTCTTTTATCTGCAGCCGAGCCTACTCTTAAGCGAAGCCTGCTTGCTTCCACAGAAAAGACATGATCTGTATTTTGTTCTTCCCACTGTCCAGTGAAAGTTGGAAAGATTTGAGGACTGGGAGATCTAGCAAATGGAACGGCATGGCCAAATCTTGTGGGGTACCCTTGAGCGAGGATGCCCATAAAGAGGTAGACATCTTCAGACAAAATATTTTCCCAGAGCTGAGGAATTCCTCTACAGATTTTTGCCACAGAAAATCATATACCTGAGTCAGCTCTTGCGTGAGAACTCTCTCAATGTGGCAGACTTGACCTCCCATTCAGGGCCCACTGGATATCCCTATCCCAGAACCTCCACCCAAGGATAATGAGATGGAAACAGATAAACAGGAAAAGAAAGAAGTCCCTAAGTGTAACTTTCTTCCTGGGAATGAGAAACTCTTGGTTTTGGTTGCCTTGGGTAAGTCAGAAGTATAGACTCTCAAAGAAAAGTGCATTCTGATAATTGCATATATCCAGCACCTGATCCCCAAGATTGAGGATGGAAATGATTTTGGGGTAACAATCCAAGAGAAAGTTCTGGAAAGGGTGAATGCAATCAAGACCAAAGTAGAAGCCTTCCAGACAACTATTTCTGTGTACTTCTCAGAACATGGGGACGCTGGGGCCAAGTGCCCTAAGGAGAATCATGTAATGAATTATTGGGCCCTGGTACATGAAAGAGATGAGGCAGCCTATGGGAATCTCAGGGCCATGGTGCTGGACCTGAGGGCCTTCTATGCAGAGGTTTATCACATCATCACCAGCAACCTGGAGAAAATTGTCAACCCAAAGTGGGAGGAGAAGCCATTTATGTATTTGGCCCAAGACTAGAAGAAAAAATAAATAACCTGTTCCTTGTATCTATTAAAAAAAAAATCTGAAGACCAGATTTTTGTGGAAAGGCTGGAAGAAAAGGATACATTGTAAATCAAGAATTGTCATATACTCTTCCGAGTTCGAGGTACCCCCAGATCCACCCCCACCACAGCTCTGGTGAGTGTGCGGAGAGCTTCCTGCTAGCCTGCGCCAGTGGGACAGTCCCAGCCCAGGTGTAG
>NDGN011448364.1:0-10340 GCA_002564285.1 Tympanoctomys barrerae
GATGTATAAAAAGTAAAGCCATATTAATATGCTGAGCTGTAAAAGGCTCAAGTCAACAACTTTGTTTTATTTTGAAAAATGAAAACAAAAGCAAGAACAAAAACCAGAAGCAAAACAGAAACAGAAAAAATCTAATTCCACTCTTCCTGTCCTTTCCGTGCCTGCCTCGGTGTCTAGATGTAGAGCTCTCCTCACCACTTCACTGCTAGGAAAAGGGGAGAAATACAGAAGCTGGGTAGCAGGGTCCCGAGGGCTCCACCCAGCCGGCGTTTCAGGGGTGTTAGCACACTGCGTGGGAAGCCCCCACACAGGACGGGAGAAAAGCTTTCCTATGCCTGGAAACACTTGCCTGTCTGGAATAAAAGAATTGTAACTAAGTCACCGTGTGTGTGAATATGCGTAGATGTGGTGAACTCGAAAACACAGCTCCTGTGCTTGGCTTTGGCTTCTTTCACTTTCCTTTTGTACCCGTTCTTGCCACCCTGGCATTACAGGTTTCAAGGGCTTTTAGCCAACAAGTTTTGTTGCCAACTCTCTTCCAGCGGGCATTTTTAATTTTTTAATTTTTTATTTTTTTGCAGTACTGGTTATTGAACTCAGGATCCTTCATTTACCAGGCAAGCACTTATTCTACTGAGCCTTCTCCCTGGGTCCTCCAGTGGACATTTATAACACTGTGTTACTTTTCATCTGAGGTCTTTTATTTTCCTCTCATTTCGGAGGATTCATTTGCATTATGTATTCTCATCATTCTGTTTATTATTTTTTTGTTCTTAACACTTAATATTCAGACTTCTCTTTTCCATTCTTTCTTCACTTTATGTCTTGTTCATTCCTGTCTAAAGAGTTCCAAATATTGTCCTAACATGCCAGCTTATGAAATCATTCTTTAGAACTGTAAAAAATTATACTTTTTAAAAAGTGTGTCTGTTATTTTAATGGCTCTCTTTTTCAGTCCCATTCCCATAAATTGGCTGTCCTGCTTTAGCTTATCCATACCTTTTCCACATTCCTGAAGCCAATGATTATTTTATTCTCTCTCTGTTCCATAGTTCTGCTACTTCTGCTCCATTGTTAATGTCCTGTTTTGTCTCTACTGTCCAGAAATATTAAATATATGATAAAATTTTGAGGGAGAGATAAAAGTCTGCTTCCCCTGGAGAACTGGGAGATTGAGGAAGAAGACTTCTTCTGGATAATTGTTTTTGGAAGTACAATCTGTGTTCAAGTTATCCTTTCCTACCTTCCATAATTTTCCCTTCTGTGGAATCTGCCAAGACTTGGGCTCTGGTCCTTGTAGCTCTCCAGAGGCCATCATTCACTGCTCATGGATTTGGAGAATAGTGGGGATGAGGGACACTCGGATGCTGATGCTATTGACTTTTTTGTTTGCAGTTGAATACTTGCTTTGATCTCTCTGGCTCTGGCAGCTTCTGTGCTCACAATGCTGCTTTAGGGCCCAATAATTCTAGTCAGTATTCAGGCCAGGACAATGTAGGAAAACAAACCATACAGACTGAATGCTTTCTCATTGCTAACCTACTATTCTCCCATCCTGATTTGGAGTTCCTGGCCTTCTTCCAGGAATCCAGAAGATCCTTTATTGTCTCCCATCTAAGACCTGTAAGGGAATTTAATTGTTTTAGTTAGGTTCTTATACATAGTGTTGTCCAATATCTATCAGCCTTCCTATTTTTCTGGCCCATTGATGGGGATTTGAGAGAAAAGCCTAAATTTGTTCATTCTTTTTAAT
Source organism: Tympanoctomys barrerae (assembly GCA_002564285.1). Taxonomy (NCBI): domain Eukaryota; kingdom Metazoa; phylum Chordata; class Mammalia; order Rodentia; family Octodontidae; genus Tympanoctomys; species Tympanoctomys barrerae. Next base: position 1,754 of record NDGN011448364.1, read on the forward strand.
CCATTAACAACATTAAAATAGTTTAAGACCTTCTTACACTTTCATTAAAATACACTCTACAGTATAAGTCACTCAGTAGATCATAGCGAGCATCCCTGTTTTCCGCAGTCTGCTACCCATACCTTTCTGCACCTTGGGCGTGGAATGCTCTATTGTTATTCTATGCTTCTGTGCTTTCCATTTCTGGCCCCACTGCTATAAAAACTTTTTTATTTTCTCTATAAAATTTCTAGAAAGTTACTATAATTTTACTATCAGCAAACAGTGAATAATCCTGGCCATTCATTTAATCTTGAAATATTTACTGAGCAACAGCCATGCACCAAACCTGGGAGAGGTCCTGTGGAAACAATGATAAGAACTGGCTCTTCTTACAGTTGTGTCTAGTGAGAAAGGTAGCTGAGTAATTCATAAAGTGCAAGGTAGATGATAAGGAATGTGATCCTGCAGAACCTCTTGGTGGTGACGCCTCCTGGGGAATTGGGAAACTGTCCTCTCAAAATAGCTTTTAATCGACTAAGAGTTAGCTGGAGTTAAGGAAGCCAGAAGATGTTCCCTGCAAAGAGAATGGTACTGTTATATCAAATGCTTTTAACTTTTAAAAGTATCAGACATATTAGAAGGGATTATTTTGGCATACATGAGGAGTAATTAGGGACCAGAAGATTGACAGATACCAGACTCTGTTATATCTGTTAAGAAGTTTTGCCTCCACATCCTACCAAAAGGCTGTGCCAGCAATCTCATGATTATAGATATTTTTCAGAGCTCATCCTTACTGCTGCATCTAGAAAGAACTGTGGGGCTGAGGTGACTACAAGTGAAAGGCCAGTTATGAAATGGAGGTCTTTTAGATATGCTAAAATTAGAGTAGTTAACAACAAAGTTCTCTTACTTCTGACTAGATATATGCCATTATTATATTTATTGAACACTTATTAGTTTACAGATACATCTCTAAAATTAGACCTAATTTCTCTAATACAGTTACTATCTTTTTTGGTGTATTCATTCTCAATGCCTGATGTATGACAAATCCTTTGTGAATACCCATTGGGTATTCACAAAAGTGAATGATTTTACTGGATGATTAATTCAACAGAATTGATGGTATCATGGTTTGGCGGTTTTGCAAGGGAAACAATACAATGCAGGACACATTTGATAAGATTATTTTATAATGAATCACTCAAAAAAAGTCACATAAAAGAGTGCAGGAAATCACTTTCCACACACTAAAGATGAAAGAATACAGATGTGGGCCTAGATCCTAATATCCTGCATGAGTCCAGCTAAAAACCTAGAGCCCATAATGGTGCCTCCTACAAGTCCAACTGGAGGCCTAAAGCCCATGACAATGTCTGATGGAGGCCCACTTCATGGATCTATGCCAGGAAGGCCCAAAGGTCAGTGAGGGAAGCTAGAAAGTCTGTGCCAGCAGGATGAAGGATCTGTGCCAGGAGGCTGAGGGATATGCACTGCCGTCAGGGAGCGATGCTCAAGGTAAGAACAAGAGCTCCCCTAAAGAGAACTACAATGATCTTCAGTGACAGCAAGGTCTGGAGCTATCTGATGATTAGAACAATTGAACTCATATCAGGAAAGCCAGTGTAGTAAGCTTCTCCAGAAGAATCAACCATGTACCATCTTCTTCTCTTGCTACAGGCAATAACCCTCAGGTGGCCTTCCACACCCAACACCATGCTCATTCAGTTCAGCTGGGTGTCACAAGTTGAGCAACAGCTGGGAGTCCACCAACAGAGAGCAGAGGATTGGCCACTATGAATTAGGAGTCTTTGTAGCTATTAGAGATGAAGGAGTGTGGTTTTCTTTCAATAAGGAAAACATTTTTTTGTAGTAATAGAGTAAGTAAAGAATTATGAAGATACCATGATGAAGATGCAGATAAGGTGATGGGCAGAGGATGATTTTTTTTTTGTATTTTGACTTCTGTTTTCTTAATAAAATATTTAGAAAAGGAAATCCAATGTCAGATAGAGGCAAAAAAGTTATTTGAGATGAGAGAAGGTATGAAATAGATATTTAGAGAAGGAAAAGAATTAACACTCATCATAGAAAGTTGTAGCTGCACAATCATGTTCTATTTATGTCTGAAATGTTATTAAAATATAAATAAACATGTATTCCATTGCTTATTCAAATTTATAGGACAACAGGATGGATAAAATTCAGAGCCTATAGACCTAGCTATAAACTTCCTTTCCTTTTTCTTAGTTTACTTTTACACATTGAAATGACTTTTGTGTCATTGCACAAATAGTTTATCCTCCTTTAGGATTTAGTTTTGCTTTCTATTTTATTCTTAAAACTAGTTCCTCTTCTTTGTTCATAAATTCATGGCATCTCTCTCTTGCTATGACCAGTCTCTCCTACCCAGGCTTTGATTGAGTCAGTGGAGCCCTGGACCCGACCTAGGTGACTGAGAGATTTTACATTTGAGAAGAAGGTATCTTGGGTTTGCCACACAGAGTACTAGTCAGCCTGTGAACAGTCCCATCTTCATTTTTATTGAGTCACAAAAATTGGGTCCCTGCCTTTTAGAACAGAGGGGCTCAACTGAAAAAATGTGCATGCTTCTCTGTATAGCTTTTAAAAAATCAGACATCCAAGCTGCTTCTTCATAAATACAGATTCAACATCCCATGAATATTTTCAAAAATCCTATGGATGAATCTATTATACCTTTTAAGTATTAATGTTCTTATCCAATTACAGTAACCAGAACTTCTAGAAGTGATCAATTTCAGGGCTGAGAGAGGAAAATGCGAAATCAGTCTCAAGCCCCTTGCAGTTCCAGAAAGCAAAGCAAAGCAGAGAAATGGCCAATGCTGGAACAACTGCAGGAATAAATGAACTAGGGACAATACTAAATTTCTTCTCACCAATAAGTAAATTTCCATAGGTCCTTACTAACATAAAGAAGGAATTGAAAAAATACTGAGTGAAAGATACAGATAGCTATTTCTCATAGTAGAAGTTAATAGGTGTGAAGAGGGAAATAGAGGCATCATTAAGCAAACACTCTAGTAATGAATATTGCAAATAATATCCACCAATAGATGCTAAATTAGTGGGTAAAAGTTAGAGCAGGAAAATTATTTGTACATTTTCAAAGTAGAAGCATGATTTCACAGTATCAGAACAGCTCCCAAAGATATTTACCAACTACAGATGACAATTTAGTAATTTCTTAATAACTGAATAAAGAAAGGAATTTCATGAAGTGATAACAGTAAAGTTTATTAATGTCATGCAACCCTTGATATGATGCACTTGTAAGGGCAAAGCATCATCTAAAAATTATACTTGCTGGAAACAAGTACCTTTTCTACAGTAATGAAAAAAAAAACACAGGCTGTTAGGACACACACACTTTAATCTTCTTCCTGTGAGTGATTCTTCCTCATTTTTCAGTTCCTTGCTTCTATGATTTCAGATATGTTCTCTAACCAATATGAATATGCCTTCCGATTTTTTCTCCTACCTCTCTCTGTCTTTGAGGACCTTATCACAATAGAATCACAGGTTGTCTGTCTACTTGGCTGGTGTGAGCACTGTACGCTCCTTGTCAGGATCACTTATGTTAAGGGTCATTTATGTTTTGTTCATCAAGGAGGCTCAGGACCTCGTGGGTTTCCTGATACATCTGTGGAAATCAGAAGGACTTAATGAAAATGAAAATAAGTAGAACAATTTCTGTTTCTAAGATGGAAATAAAAAAATAGAAAACAAAACATGGGTTTGAGTTGTGTCTTCAGATATTGAAATTATACACACAAGATTTTCCTTTTCTTTATGTTCTTAGTTACCAAATCTATAAAGATTTGTATGAGTTTCTGGTATTGGGAAAAGATTATTACTTTAAGTGGCAGAATTGTTTTCCTAGTACCAGTCCTGCACGTATCTGATGGATTTCTGGTGTGACAGTTACTCTGGAGCTTTCGTTCTTGTCAGTCCCAGAGGTGGCTAAAAGGTCTTGTCTGAAGGGAGCGCTGAGCTGAGGAGGGGGAGGGCCTTCTGCTGGCTCTACACAGCACTGCACTGTAGTTGCTCAGTGATCTCTACCTTGGGCATCTAAGCAGGAATAAGACTCATATGCAGCCAGATCATTTCCCTTCTTGGGATAAGTGACTTATGGCCTTTAAATTTCTGTTAATTATGTAATCCTATTTATGTTGACTTGCTTGGAACATATGCCAAGGAGCTAATTGGGGAGTCTATCGTGCCCCAGCTGTTCTGGGCCTTTTAGAGACACACTTAGCTTAATTTTACTCCATTTGCTGCTATTTCAGACTTCCAAATATGATTTTGCTGATAAACTGTAAAGCATATATTTTCCAAAGCTTAAATAGCTTTGTTTAATAACCCATACGACAGATAACATCTTTATGATAAAATTTTTATTTTTTTATATTGTTAGTCGACTTGGTTAGGCCTCAGATTTAACACTTTTCTTTGAGTTCTTTACTAATTGCAAACAACTTGGAAAAGCATAATGTAATGCACTGCGTTAAAAGGATATTCAAGCCGGAAACCACAGTAAGTTAACTGCTAATGTAAGTAACTGCTTATTTTTAAATTTCCAATTGGCTAGCACTGATGGATTGCAGCGCCACCTGCTGGCATAACTTGTCTTTTTTCTCTACTGTTGAGTTTGATCTTGAGCTTTTTTGTTTGTTTATATCTTAATCTGTGTGCGCAGTTTGTTCAGAAGAGATAGGGCAACTTAGAATGGTATGATTGTAGATCTGCGCATTTTAGTCAGATAAAATTTCTTTTTTAACCAATTAACAAATTAAACCATTCTATTGTGATCGCAGCCTTGTTTTAGAAATACAGTAATAGGCTTGAATGGGAAATTTCGTGAGGTAAAAAATTCTAAAAGTTTTTTTTTTTTCTTCTATCTTGTGTGGCATAACAGAACTGTTAGAAGCTAAAATTATGGGAATTAGAAAATAGACTGACAAGCTGTCAGAATTGAAATGTGTTTCATTGCTCGGGGTTTGTTTTAGCATTTCAAATATGGCCTTATTTCTTAAATGAACCTCGAATAACCTAGAATAAACTAGAGTGTTCAGGATCTAGCACAAACGATGGCTGGCAGCCTGGCGCCACACAACGAAGTCTGGAGATCGTTGGTCTTTGGAGCATAACCGCGTTGATTGGCTGTTACTAACTGCAGATGTGGCCCATCCTTAATGTCCCTATAGATCTGGCAGCAAGGATACCAGATGCTAAGGCAAGCCATTAAGCACATGATGATATTAATGCAAGCTGGATGCCCACTTGCCTTACTAAGGAAAAATTAAAAATGATAGATAGCAGCAGATTTGAGCTATTATTTATTTTAATTATCTTTATAGGTATAATGATTTTTTTTTTATTGCAGACACTAAGTCATCTAAAGAAATGGATGATTGGAGTGGCTCTTTCATCCGCTCATAGAACAGACACCAAGCCACTCAGATTAGTTTAGGAACTGATTCATGGGATAAGAGTAACAGCTAAATTTAGGAACCTGAAGGGGTTGCCCAGGAATACTTTGAAGTTTATAATTTTTCTAAATTTTGGGGTGATTATAAGGCGGAAATCTCTTGTTCAGCTTGTTTTGGGTTCCTTAGCTTAATGACTCTGGGTCATTTTCACTTTCTAATATGGCTAAAAAATTTCCTCCAAGGACTTGTGTTAGTTACTTTTCTCCTTCCTCAGACCAAAAATATATGATACCTACAAGTTAAAGGAGGAAAGGTTTTTGTACCTCACAGTTTGTAAAGATTTAGTCCATAGCTGGGTGGCTCCAAGGCATGGCGGGATGGTAGTAGAGCATGGCAGAGGAGAAACAGCCCATCGTGTGGCAGGCAGGAAGCAGCCATAGGCAGCAAGCTGCAGCAGCAGCCACCTTTTCCCTTTTACTCCATCTAGGCTACAAGTGCTTTATGTGGTGCCACCCACAGCCACAATGGGCCTTCCTAATACCTACATCCAGAACTAAACAATCAGTAGACTGTCTTAGAACCATCCACTCTTAGTCCCAGTATGACACACCCAAAATCAGAGATGGTGACCCTTTTAGAGCTTTCAACGATAGCCAATACCTGATTGCATCACATATCCTATAGCTTTCCCACCACCGCCCTAGGTCCACCCACTTCTAAAAATCCCCACCTAGGAGTGTGTGAGACTTTGGAGGGGCACCTAGACTATAAGAGTAATCCTTTGAAAACACCTTACAGTTTTTCATGTGTACATTTTTATTTAATTCTATAAATAGTTTTAAATTTCACTTATGATTTCTTCTTTGCCCTATTTTTCAAAACTATGTTGTCAAGTATCCAAATATTTTTTGATTTTTTACACTCTATTGTAACTGACTTCTAGTTTAACTCCAATGTGGCATATGAGAAGTCAATACATGATTTCTAATTTTTAAATATAAAATGTGCTATTTATGGCTCAGAATGTTGTCTGTTTTATTGTCTGTTCCCTGTGAATGTGAGAAAAATGTATATTCTGATGCTTTGGGATAATGTGCTCCATAGACACCTATATTCTGGTCAACAAATGGCACTGTTGAATTCAATTATGTCTTCCTATTTTCTGCCTACTGATCTGCTTTTTTCCTGATAGAGTTGAAGTCTCTAGAGTAGTAGATTTAAGTATGTCTCCCTGGATGACAGTCTATAGATTTTACCTCACACCTTTTCTTGTTCTTTCCTTTATGTCCAGTTGTGTCCTGCCCTGCCCTGCCCTGCCTGTCCTGTCTTGCCATGTCTTATTTCCCCTCTACTTTCTTTTTACCATACCTTCTTTGAGAATTAACCTTTTGATCAAGTTCCTCTTTATATCTTATAACTTTTCTCCCTTTAAGCTCTGCTCAGAAATTAGTATGACTACTATTATTTTCTTGTGACTAGTGTTAGCATTGTGTATGTACTTTCTATCTCTTCACTCTTATCCCACATGTGTCTATTTAAAGTGGGCTTCTTATAGACAATGTATAGCTGAATCTTGTCTTGGGGGGTCCTGTCTTAGTCACTTTTCTCTTTGCTGAGACATAATACCTGACCAATTTCAAGAAGGAGAGTTTTATTTTGGCTTACAGGTTGCAGAGGGTTCAGTTCACAGTAGTTTGGTCTAGGGTGATATAGTATGGCACAAGGCTATGGCAGAAGGATGGCTGCTCATGGGACAGCACGCAAAAAGAGAGAGAGAAAAGGAGCAAGCAGGAAGGGAGCCACAGCCTCTCCGGGTCAATACCACGGTGACCCGCTTCTCCTAACCAGGACTCGCCTCCAGTCAGCATCACACAGCAAGGCAAGTCTGACGCCCCTGTGATGCACCCTGTGAATCACCCTATGATTCAAACTTACTGCCTCTGGCCACATGAGATTTTAGGAGTACATTTAGATATAAACCATAACAGATCCACCCTGCTGATGTTTTTTTAAATTGGTACACTTAGACAACTGACTTTCAAAGTAATTATTGGTCAATTTGATTGATGTATAGCATAGCTACTCTTTTGTTTGTTGCTAGATTCTTTATTCCTTTTTAAATATCTACTGTTCTTCTGTTTTGTGGTTTAATTGGGCATTTTATATAGGTACAGTGTTTTTCTTTTCTCCAAACACCATTTATATTACTTTTAAAATTTCATCATTGATGATTATCTTAGATTTGGCAAAATATAGTTAAAACTAATCATGGTTCCTTTTCAGATACTGTGGTGCTGCTTCCAAGAGCTGGCATATCTTGTAGCAGAATACTCTTATTCTTCCCTTCTAATCCTTGTATCATTGCTGTCATTCATTCTACTCACCTATCAACATACAGCATAACATACATATGAGATAAGAACATGTATACATAAGTGAACAAATTACTATTTTGCTGGTTAAATCAATTAAGAATAATAAAATAAGCATTTTATTCCACCTTTACACAATCATTATTTCAGTAGTTTATTTTTCTGCTGTTTACCTTATTTGTATGACTATTGTTTGCAGTTGGATCACTTTTTAAATATTGAGCTCTTGTATTTTTTTCTCTTTTCTTTTTTCTATTTATTTTACAATTTTGGAGCTTTTAATTTTCAGATCCTTGAGTTCAGAGATTATTTATTCAGCTCTCTAGTTTACTAACGGGGCCATTGAGGCATTCTTTATTTCTGTTGTGATATTATTCATCTCTAGTATTTCTTTTGAGTTCTGTTTCAGTATTTCCATCTCTTTGCATACTGTTCCCATTTGTTCTTGCTTGATGTTTCCTTTATCCATTAGAATACATGTCGTTTGTCGTAATTGTTAAAATTCTCTGATAATTCCAACATCCTTGCCACAACTTGTTGAAAAGCTTCTACTGTGTTTGTAAACTATTTTAGCCTTTAATATATGAAAGTATTTTAAATTTATAGTCCAACATGATGCATTTGGTGAAGTGATCTGCTGCTGTACATAGGACATTGGGTAGCCAGCTGTGGGGGTAAGAAACAGTCTGCAGTCCCGTGATTAGGTCTCAGTCTTTAGTGAGCTTATGAGTCTGCTCTGTGGACTTCAAAAGTGATTCC
>NDGN011448369.1:0-15063 GCA_002564285.1 Tympanoctomys barrerae
CCTGTGCTTTTTCAAGCTTGTTCCAAGTAGGTGCTTTAGACCACTGAGCCATCTCACCAGCCCTGTATCTTTTAATTTCATTGTTCCCTTTTTGATCCTAAATTAGGCGAGTGGATAAATAGGAATGTTTGGTACACTGTGTCTTCTGTTCATCGTTATACATATATTAACTTGTTTTATGTACTTTCTTAAATAGAAACAATAAAAATGAATGCATGGGCAGAAATGTTAGTGTAAATTTAAATTTTGCAGGACTTCAGTTTGCAATATAGTAATACAGCGAGCAGTATTATAGGACAAAAAGTCAGAATGGCAAAGTCATCCTAGAGCCACAGGTTAGTAGTAATGGTTAGAGTGACAGGTTTCCTTGTTAGTGCCTACGCGTTCTAAATGTCTTACATGTATTAATTCATTTACTCCTTATGAAGAGCTATGTATGAGACAAGAACAATTTTTTTCTCCGTTTTTCAGTAAAAGTACTAACGCAAAGTTCCAGTAACTTCCCCAGACAGTAAATACTTGGGATTTGAGCCCAGTTTGGTTTCAGAGTTCTCCTTCCGAATCACACTGTAAGCCATTCTGCCTGGATCACTGCTGGAATGGGCTGTTTTTCAGTGCACGGTCCTCAGACAAGACAGGAAGAAGCACTCAGATGATAAATACCAGAGAGATAAGCTGAGGGTGGGAGGCTGGCTTTCACCTTGAACTTGCTCCTAGGTTTTTACAACCTCCAGAGCCATAGAAGGTGAGAACTGTAGGCCCACCCAAGTTGGGCAGTAAAATTAGCACAGTCTCCTCCTACCATGGAACTACTACCTCTCAGCTACAGCCTCTTGGTATTGGCAAGTTTGGGAAAATAGTGAGGTTCCTCCAAGGAAAAATTTTTTTTCTTGAACCTTTGTAGAGGAGCAAAAAATAAATCCCCTCAGAAAATTTGTAACCTCAGAGCAGCTCGTGGATTTACAGCTAGAACTCACACTAGCTAAATGGGCAGGAAAACATTCAGCCAAGAATCTTGGCACTCAGCAGAAACAAATATGGATTCTTTGCGGGGAAACCCATGTCAATTTGACCATAAAGAACCCTTACAGAAAATTTCTAAAATATCTTGGAATTCAAAAATCTCAAAACATAAGAAATCATCATGAGAATCAGCAGAATCACCCTGCAAAGGCATATGATACTGAATTTATCAGATATAACACACAAAATAAATATACCTATTATGTGTGAAAAATGGAAAAAGTTTACAAGTATATCTAAGGAGCAAAACTATTAAAAACAACAAAAAATTGGAAAAGAGGCAAATAAGGATATAGAAATGGCACATAAAACCTTGATAGATAATAGTTAATAATAAATTGGACAAAACGAAAGGATTGATAAACTATAAGGTAAAACTGAATAAACTTTGCAGAATGTAATATCATAGAACAACAAATTTGAAAGATACTTTAGAAAGAACTTTAGAGACAAAAAGGATAGTGAAATTTCCAGAAATGATAGAAGATACCATAGCACAGACTCCAGACACACAGCAAATCCCACACAAGATTAAATTTTTAAAAGAGATCCAGCAAGCTGAATGTGGTGGTGCACACAGGTAGCTCCAGCTCATGGGAAGCTGAAGCAGGAGGATTGCTGTGAGTTCCAGGTCAGCCTCAACTGCATAGCAAGGCTCACAAACATAAGTCAATAAATGTAAATAGAGGAAATCCATACATAGATGTGGCATGGTGAAACTACAGAGCACTGTGACAAAAGGATCCTGAGCAGTTAGAAAGGACAGCTAGCTGCCAAAAGAGCAGTTCAACCAGCAGCAACAAGAGAAGCACAAAATAGTGAAAAAGTATCCTCAAGGTATTGAGAAAAAAGTCACAGTCAGTCTGCAGTTGTGTGCCCTGATATATCTGCCTTTCAAAAGTAAAAAGGAAAGAAGATCATTTTTTAGAAAAGAAAAAAATATCAGCAGATCCTCAAGGAGAAGAATTCCACAGTATATGCTTTGGAAGAAAAGAAAGAGATCTTAAATAAAAATATCGGAGCTAGCAAAGGAAGAACAAATCGTTGCCAGTATTTACACATGTGTGTAAATCCAAACCAACATTATTGTCTTTATTAGTTGAAAAACACAAAAGACCAAACAAGTCAACAATGACACATCAGGACATGTTATTTGGGAGCAAGTAAAGAAATTGACAAAAGTTAGGCTTTGGTACATTATGTATACAACTCAGTATTCTTAAAATAACCTGTAATTTGCATTAAATATAATAGGACAAACTTCCAAATAAAAGACAAAGATGTCAGACTGGATTTTAAAATTTCTAACAGTGTGCCATGTTTAAAAATCATCTCTGGGGTCTGGGGAGATAGCTCAATAGAATAAGCACTTGCGTGGCAAGCACAAGGGCCTGAGTTCAATCCCCAGTTCCGCCAAAATAATAAATAAATAAATAAATAAATAAATAAATAAATATCATCTCTGCAATACAAAGGCAGAGAAAAGTTGAAGATAAAATTATGTCATAGAATTCCACTAAAATAGAGCTGGTATATAAAAAAGAATGTAAGGCAAAGAGTATTTCAAGTGATTTTAAAAAGTCCTAACAGGATCCACTTACCAGAAACATAAAGCAATTCTAAAATTTTATATATTTACTACATTGACTGTGACTTCAAAATATATAGGTCAATTCTTTTAAATTCCAAAGAATAAAACACTTAATTACCATGGGGGCGATTTCACACACATGTGAGCACTAATTGATAAATGAACCAGGCAAAAAATCAGTACACAATTGACACCATATTAAGCTTGGTGTAAAAAAACACATAATAATCCTGACATCTGAAAAATATAAACATTTTAAAAGAACCATAAAATATGAAATAATTGCAATAAACACAAAATTAAATTATAAGTCATTTCCTTCAGGTTTGAAAGGATTAGCATCACACAAAACAAATTTTCTGTAATCAAATTAAACTCAATAATGAAACAAGGAAAACCCACCTTTGAAAATTAGGAAGCATATATTTAAGTGAATCACAAGACAAGACATAAAAATTATAAAATATTTAGAAATAATAATGAAAATATGCATCAAACTTATATGATGTCGCTGAACAGTACTTAGGCATGTGTATTGTCTCACTTGTTTATTTTACAATTGAAGAAAGAATGATCGCACCATGCCAGTGTCTGTGCTAGTCTGCTCACCAACTTGGTTCAGTTGGGAGTTGCGTTTCTCAGATGTCCTTTCTTGTGTAGTTCTAGGATAAAATGGCCAAAAGAACTTGTAAGATGAGGGGAGTTGAGTGAGGGAAACGGGCCTTTGTTAGTGACACAACTTCAGGTTGAAGTATGGTGATGAACGGAAGCAGGGAGGGTTGCTGTCAGTTTGTTGCCACTTGCATCCAGCTCTCCTTCCCTGAGGCTGGCCACCCTGACTCTCTGGTGTGGACTCTCGTCAGAGGTACTGCTTCTGTGCTCCCCTGCACAAGCCCCGCCTAGGTCCAGCTAGATGCTACATGAGTTTGTCAGCCCTGAGTTTCCTGCACGCAAATCTGGCTGGTTCTCCAGTGCTAGAGCTCTGAATGACTGCTGAGCACCCCACCACCAAAGCAGGACCCCCCCACGTTTGCTCCCTGTGCCTCCTCTGGGACCAAGGCCTTGTTTTGGATCCTTTTTTTCTGTCATTCACAAAAAGAGAAAGCCCATAAATAGTGTTAGTAACAAAAGCCTTGCATATTTGCAGTTAGGATAAAGACTTATATCTCATCAGAGAATATTGGGAACAAATTTAACACTAGCTCATTATTTATTTATTTAGTTAGTTTTTGCAGAACCAGGGATTGCACTCGCCAGGCAAAAGACTAGCTCATTTTAAATCTTAGATAAAATGAACTATCTTTAACATTCCAAAACTGATATAAGAAGCTATGAAACACTTGGAATAATCTGCAGCCATTGAAAACAGGAGTCAGGGACTGGGGAGATAGCTCTGCAGCCTATATGCCTGCCTGGCAAGTGCAAGGTCCCAAGTTCATTACCCAATACATATGTCATGCTGGCCCCAGAACCGGGTATGGTGGCATACGCCTGTAATCTTAGCACTAAGGAGGCTGAGACAAGAGGATCATGGAGTCCAAACTGTGTAGAAAGACTATCAAAAAAGTAAAAATAAAAAGATAAAAGTAAACAGGAGTCAAGTGTTTTCACAGAGAAAACACTAGGCCCACATGTTTTTACTGAATAAGATGGTTGAAAATTGAGGGAGATGAAAAATAAAAAGTTCTTCATTTGTGGTTGGCACCGCAGTAAGTGCCAAGTAAACTTTATAACTGTCATACTGTCACTCACTGGACTTGTTCGCAGGATCTCTATCTGTAGACCCTACAGAGGAGGACATGTAGGTTAAGGTCATCAAAACATTTTTCTTTGATATTTTGTTATAATAATCAGACTGAAATCTTCCTTATACCACCAATTCATTTATTTAGCAAATTGTTTACCAAGACATGGGTCAAAAGTATAATTGAACCTAGCCCTCGACAGCGGCAAGCACTCATTAATGCGCGAGAATTGCTTGACCTTAAAGCCGCACAGGGATGAGGGTCACGCAGCAGGCTGGCTTGCTAGGAACTCCCTTTAATCTTACTTCCTGTTGTTGAGACATTGAGAAAAATAGCCAAATTAGTGTCACTTTTCAAGTTTTCCAGAACAAATTTAGTTGAACTAACATTGTAGCATGCTCTGATATAACTGCCCAAATCTTGTCCTTTAAAAGCATGTTTGAATATGTATGTATTCATGGAGGATAATAGAGGTGGTCCCTGACTTAGAGATGGATGTTTTGAAATGTGCACTAGTTCTGTAGTCGCGGAATTGGGACAGGGTTTTAGGAGCAGGGAGCCATACTGCACAGCACGAAGGCTTGAGCGAAGGCACACCAAAGGGTACAGCCGGGGTCAGCCACTTTGGCTTCCTCTGAGTAGGAATCTCAGCCTCATCCAAAGACAAATCTGGAGAACTCTGGCCTGCATGAGCTATGTTTGCTTTGAGTTTAATCCACTAGTTTAATACTTGTGATATGGTAGGCATGACTCTCATGGAGGAAAATGTTTGGAATGACTTCCTTCTGTAGAATTTCATGCTTACATTAAGCCTTTTTTTTTTTTTCTTTCCTTCAGAGGAGTTCAAGAAATGAAGATGCCTTCAATGTAGCATTGCCCTTTGAGTCTTGCAGTTCATTCTTCTACGTTAAGTGCCTGCGCTCCCAGGAGTCCCATCTGACATGGGGCTGTTGGCTACTGTCATGTACATGTGGTGCGAGCTGCTTCCTTTCCCTAATTAACTTGCCTCACTTACTCATTAGTGCCCATTTATGCTTTAGTTTATTACATACTCTGGGTTTTTCTGTTTTAAAGAGATACTCTCTAAATCATGCCCCCACCGCTTTATTACCTACCCTTCAGCAACTTCCTGGATATTTATGGCATTCCTACTTTGTGAAGCTCTGCCCAGGTGCTTCCGAGGATGCCATGGTGGGTAAACCACGCTTTGTTCCCAACTAACAGAACCAGAGGAAGAGGGCAGACATGGCTCTAGCTGCTGTGAAGCAGAAAATGACTCCTCGGCACCTTTTCTGAGAATTAAAAGGAAGCAAAGACTGAGTACTGACCAGCCTGAGCTGTAAAACATTAGTCACTTAACATCTCTGAGCTGCAGTCACTCCATCCAGTGTGTTGGCTTTATGTAATATGTGTTACAGTGGTATTTTTCAGAGTAGAAAAGATTTGTACAATGCACATGGTATGGAAAATAAGGTTGCTTTCATGAATGTTGTCACTGAATTAGCAAATAATTATTGCACACCTACTATGTGCAGACATCAGTTGCATACTTACTACCTGCAGGCATCATTCCAAGCCCACTGATACACCAGTAAATAAGAGTCTTGCCTCTGTGGAGCTTCTATTCTGTGTAATAAATGGTATAAAACAACATTAATTAACAAACGCATAATAAACAAGTGCTTTTTGTTGCTACAATTAGTCCATTTGAGGGGACCCGGAAAGGGTTGGATAAAGATGTACCACTTGAGGAGAAGGTCTAAGGGTCCATAAGGCAGGGAGGGAACATTGTGTCCCAGAGGTAGGGTAGGAAATCCTCACAGGATGGGCTCAACAGTGGCCAGTGCAGCTATGATGGGCCAGCAGGCACAGCTGATCTAGAGCAGTGTCAGGGAAGGGCTGGGAAGTTTACAGACAGTGACAAACTGGAGAGCCACCACGGACTCTGGCCCAGGGATGTGACTTGAGCAGACCTGGACTTGAAGAAATTTAGTATGTTAGTGCGAGACAGGAACAATGGAGAGTTAGAGTGGTCAGGTCATTGCCAAAGGGTAAGTGAAGACAGATTCCACAGGAAGAAATTAGAGCAGTTTTCTGTTATTTATTAAGTCCATTTAGGGAACTTTTAAAATTTAAATTTGCTTTGCCCAAGTTTTATGGACATAAAATACACAACTTTTAATTGTAGTCCACTGATTTTTAAAACTGTGTATTTCACATGCATCTTTGGGTAAACGCTGTATGGGCCAATGCCAGTATGAGAGACTTTACCTCAAAATGCAGTGAGAGCGTCATGCTTGTAGCCTGTTCAGAGAAGGACGGTGCTTGTGTCCAGGGGGTAAATCCTACGAGCGCCAGCCAGCTTCCGGTTCTCTGCCATCTCCCTCCCCTTTTCTCCTCAGCAGCCAGTTGCTACATTAACCAGACGGCAGGAAAAAAGGCAGACTGTGTCTAGAGTCTGCACTTCTTCCTGCGTTCCCTTTTTAAGTGGGATATATGAAGCACATTTCCCCTAATGGCCTCAAGCATGAGAGAATCACATTTTATCCCAAGCCCTGGGTTTCCTAAAGGGAAATGGTAGAAATATTTACAAGTAGCTCTAGTGTGGCCAGAACATACCCAGAGCAGCCAGCAATAGAGGTCCACTAGTGACTGTACAAAGGGGCAGTTTCACCGGGTCTCAGGGCCACCAGGGAGCCAGGGCCTGGGGTCAGCTGTCTCTCTCTCCCTCTCTCTCTTGGACAGTGTTCTCTTTGTATATAGAAGGTAACTAGTTTCTTTCCACTGCTGATGAATATGTTGCCACATACTGGTTACATATCTGTGTCTCCATTGTTCTAAGAGACATCTGGGATAATCACATTTAATTTCTTCAGTTGTGTTTCTTCAACTTCTATAACTACTGCAGTTAGTTTTATAGAAGAGCAAATAGGGCATTCTAGAGAAATGATTAAGACAATTTAAAGTGGTGTTTTATCTATTTAAGCTTATATAAGAATATATACTCTGGAAAGCAGAATTTGAAATACTTTGTTTTCCTTGAATAATTGGCTTGTGGGACATTTATTTTTTGAAATAAAGATGGGAAGTATAGTTGGGGCATGTGTATGGGGCAGATGTCTAGTTTGGAAATAAATAACTAAGTTGTTTATTCATGAATTTAAAAATTAATGTTTAACCCTAGGAAGAGATTAAAGCCTAGGAATTTTCCTTTATAATTTAGTTTTATTCAACACTTAGAAAAAAGCTGTTGATGGGGCTGGGGAGATGGCTCAGTGGTCTAAAGCACCTACTTAGAGCAAGCTTAGCAAAGCACAGGACCATGGCTCAATCCCCCAGCACCACATGCCAGCCAGCCTCGCCCCCTGGTGGGCTGAGCTGGCTACACATACACACACGTAGAAATAAATAAATAAATAAAATTTAAAAAGAAAAAAGCTGTTGAGTTTCTGCAGTGGATGGGTGGTTAGGAGGAGAGGTACCACAGCCCTCTATTATCTTCCCAGTCTAAGCAAATTCTTTTCCCGCTGCAGCCCTCTCCATTCCATTCCGTGACTTGCCTTAAAAGCTGATCAGTAGTGTTAGGAGAGCTTAGAAAGGTGCTTCACTTCAAACCCTTTTCAGTTGAAATCTGTCTTTGCAATCATCACATATTTTAGGTCTTTGGGATAGTTTTTGCCTTTGATAGGATATATGAAGTGTTATTATCTTTTGCTATCCATCAGGATTAATTTCTTAAATTATTTCCTGAATGCATGCCTGAAAAAGACTTCTTTCTTCTAATTATGACATAGTCCTACCCAAATCAGTTCACTTAATTTGGAAGCCTAGAGTTGAAAGTATAAAAATATCAGATGCAGTAAAACTGATTCTTTTAGCGAGTGTTCTGATGTCAGATACTTTTTTGAGCAACCTATTTTCATACTCTTTTGTCTACATTTTAAAATAGCTCAAAGTGAATTAAATACTTAATACTATAAAATTAATGGAACACAGAATGAAAGCTTCAGGCCATTAGATTTGGCAGGACCTCCTTGCATAAGACATCCAAGCACAGGCAACAAAGGAGAAAGTAGACCAGTGGGACTGTATCAAACGCAAGGACTATGCACAGCCAGCGAAACAATCAGTAAAGTGAGAGCATCTTACGGGATGAGAGAAAAGACTCTCAAGCCCGCATATCTGGTAAGGAGTTAACATCCAGAAGATACAAGAATTGTCTGTAGCTTACCAACAACAAACCACAGATAGCTCAATTTTCAAAGCAGGCAAAGAACTTGAATAGACAGTTTCCTAAAGAAGTTAAACAAATGACCAAAAAATGCACAGAAAGAGATTTATTGTCAGTAATTAGAAAAAAATGCAGATCAAAACCATGGTGTGAAATTACCTCACACCAATTAGGATGATCACCATCCAAAGAATAGAAAATAGCTTGGAACCCTTGTCTACCACTGGTGGGAATGTAAAATGGTATAGCTGTGACAGAAGACAGTGCTTCAAGAGACAAACAAAACTTTATGAGAAGTGTCTTAAGAGAACTAAAAACTACACCTACAGCACCATATGACACAGCAATACCATCTCTGGAATATATGCAAAAGAAACCAAAACAGGATCTCTAAGAAATATCTGTACCATTACTTTGCAGCATTATTCACAATAACCCAGGAGTAGAAGCAACCCAGCATCTATGAACAACTGAGTAGATAAAAGAATTGTAGTATATAAATGCAGTGAAGCCTCAGAAAAGAAGACGATCCTCTCACATTGCTAGGTTACAATGCTACAGCATTGTTGAACTCCAAGGGCATTATGCTAAGTGAAATAAGTCATTCACAAAATACTGAAAGATGCACTCACATAAAACATGTAAAGTAGTCTGATACAGAAAAACATAGAAAGGTGGTTGCAAATGGATCAGAGGAAGAATATTTAATGGGAACAGAGTTTCAAGTTTGCAAGATGGAAAATCCATAATATGAGATTTGGATAGATGGATAGATAGATAGATAGGATTTTAGCATGATTTTTGTAAGTTTTACTTTTAATGTCCTGTCTGTGCATCATACCCAGAATTTGAAGTAACATGAAGATACATGTCGCTTTGTTTGGCTAGTGAAAATGGAACAACTGAAGGTCTTTTTTATTTGCTTAATTTGTCAAATATTTCTGTAATTCCTGGTTTTCCCTGCTGGCTTCATCTTACACAAATAACTAGAGAAATCACTAATGTACCATTTATGTCTCCACTGCACTGATGTAAGATGAAGGGTCAATAGGGACTGCTTTCTTTCACAGGTTTTTTTTTTTAAGTTTTTTTTTAGTAGATTTTTATGTCTATATCAATTATGAAATTGTCAAATTGATTCCAGAAACTTGAATACGATGTAAGTGAAGTAGAGATGAAAAGAATATAAAGATCACCCTGTTTTTAATATTCAGTTATTTTATTTTATTTTTTGAGACAGTCTTGCTGTGTAATTCAGGCTGACATTGAATTCACTATGCACTCCAGATTGGCCTCAAACTCGAAGTGATCCTCCTGCCTCAGCCTCTTGAGTGCTGGGACTGGAGGCGTGTGCCATCATGCCCAGCCTTCATGTGCAGTTGATAACCATTCATGTTTGAATGGTTTATAAAATTGTTTATAACAAATGCTGATTTAACTAACAAGAGGAGAGAATAATGTAGCCAGGCTCCTTACAATGTATGACCACTTAAATTATCATCTTGTTAGCGATGCAAAATTGACAGAAAGCAGAAACTCCAGAGCAGATTAAACATTTTAGCTTTTCGCTAATGATCTGGATTGGCAGATGTGTTGTACACGGCTAATTTTTTTAAAAGCATCACATGGGGGTTGGGGAGATGGCTCAGAATAAGCACTTCCCTGGCAAGCACAAGGGCCTGAGTTCAATCCCAGGTTCCACCCAAAAAATAAATAAATAAATAAATAAATAAATAAATAAATTTTAAAAAGCATCACAGGACACCTGTCCTCAGTGTGAACATTAGGTTTTCAACACATTAGTTTCTTAATAGGAAAAAGTGACAGTATTTTTTCTTTTCCCCTACATCACCTGAGAGTGTTGAGTAAATCACATGATAAAGTTTCTTTTGTTTTCTTTTTGTACCAAGAATCAAATTCATGGCTTTGCACTTTCTTGGATGCTGCTGAGCTGCATCCAAGCCTCCTGATAGAGTTTCCAATGCCTGTCTAAACCAACTGTAGGTATGATTTCTTTCCTATGATTTTTGTTTTACTCAGAATTACTAGTTGATTTTGATTGTCCTTGCTGGCCAGATTTAAATACTGATGGACTGTGTCATTAGCACCGCTCTGGTAGCACCCCCCTTTGTAAGGAGTTTACACGTAAACCCCAGGACATTTTCAGGGGGAGTGGACGGTGAGCTTCTTACTTACGAAGACACTATAGAAAGGTGCTGGAAAAAGTAGGTTTCATAGGCCAGTCTGCAGGAGGAAAATGCAGAATTTTACTTAGAGACCTTATTTACAATAACATGTAACTATAGTGTTAAAAAAAAGTTGCCATGGTAGACTTTAACATGCCTCTCAACCTGACAAGAATCAATAATGAAAGCATAGAGAAAACACCAATAAGCAAGAATGACGTAATAAGAGTACTTGGCATGCCCTCCATCTCCAAATAATAAGGGAACACAAAACACATTTGACCCTTTAAAAACCATTTATAGGCCGGGGAAATGGCTCAGTGAAATAAGCGCTTCTCTGGCAAGCACAAGGGCCTGAGTTCAATCCCCGGTTCTGCCCAAATACATAATACATACATACACCAGTTTATAGAGTCATCGAGATAGCTCAGTGGACTAAGCGCCTGCTTAGGCAAGCACAAGAACCAGGGTTCAATCCCTAGCAACGTATGCTGCGCCAGCCCTGCCACTGGGTGCACTGAGTGGGCCACCGAGACCAGGTGTGGTAGCGCACACCTATATTCCCAGTGCTGGGAAAGCTGAAAACAAGAGGATCACTATGAGTCTGAGCTGCATAGTGAGACCCTGTATCAAATACATGTTTTTAAGAAATCAATTTATGGACCTGGATGCAAAGAAATACTTTGTATGTTTCAAAGGTGCCACACCATACTTACTTCATGTTCTCCAAAGAAGATTCAGTATTACCAGATACTAGCAACTGGGGCAGCCTTCCCCAAGTCTAGTAACTTGGAAATCTAAAAATACTCTTTGCAGCTGTTATTGCTGTCATTGTTTGAGATATGATTCATATAAATACAATTCACTCATTTAGAGTATACAATTCTGTAGTTTTTAATATATTTACAGAGTTGCAGAGTCATCAACACTACCTAATTTCAGGACTCGTTCATCACTCCAGAAAGAAACCCCTTACCATCGGGAATGGCTTCTCATCTTCCCCCACACTCCCTGCCCACTGTGGATCTGCACCTATATATTGCGTGTCTGGCATAGAGCTCCTTAAATGCGTATAATTTTCTAAGCCATAAGGATGTTCGGTGCATCTTGTGTTTGAACGTATTTGTTCTTGGGCCTTGGTCCCTGACACAGAGCTTCTAATCCTATGGAATTTCCTGGGTAATAGGAGCATCTTTTGTTCTAATGAAGTGGCTCTTGGTGGGCCTCGCATAAGGATATGGTCATGAAAAAGAGCAATGATTGAAAGCCTACAACTCTCACAACCCGCAGTCCTCTAGGCAGGAGAGAAGGGCTGGAGATTATCAAGTTATCATGCCTGCGTGATGAGGCCTCCATCAACTCTCCTGTGCACCTCCAGAGAGCTTCTGCACTAGGAAGCTATGGAATTGGGCTGCCATGTGTCACTCTGTGAGCCTGTGTTCTTTCCTTAGGCCTTGCCCAGTGTCTTCCACTTGGCTATTCCCAAATGGTATCCATTCTAATCAATGGAAGTAAGGTGTTTCCCTGAGTTCTGGGGAGCCATTGTAACAAATAAACCTAAAACAGGTCATGGAAACCTCCATTATATAGCTGGTCAGACAAAAGCACAACCTAGACTTGGCGTCGGGGTGGGGCATGTTTGTGAGTCTAAGCTCTTAACCTGGGGGAGAGCTGCTAATCCTGATTAGTACAAGTTATACTAATCACACCAACCCTGATTGAATTGAATTATAGAAGAGCCAGTTGGTATCTGCTAAAGTTAGTATGCCCATCTGCTCTCAGAGGTGAAGTATTGAGGCTGGAATAGAGATGATGATATTTCTCATTCCTATTTAAAAATTCTGTGTAAATTAAGACATAACTCTATGTCCTTGGTGTCTACCTGGTTTCCTTTGTCATGCTTTCTGGGCTTATCTGTGCTGTAGTATGCATTGGCAGTATTTCATTCCTTTTTATGGCTCAATGATATTCTACAAAATATGACATTTTGTTACGTTTGGGTTGATTCCACCTTTGAGTTTTTATAAATAATGTTGCTATGAACTCATTTGTAAGTTTTTGTATGCGCATTATTTTTATAGCTTGAATTAAAGAAAAACTGAAAATGACGTACTATTAAGTAGTAAATGAGAATGAGACCAGCCCATATAGAAAGTCATAAACTGTAGCCACCAGTAGTTCTCAGGGGAAAAATTATAACTTGAATGCCTTTATACACACCATGAAGTAGTATTATTTCTTAAAAAAAAAAAAAGATAAACTTTAATCATTTGTTGAAAAATGGATACACCATGAGACCACCATATTAAGTGAAATAAATCTGACACGCAAGCTTAAATACCACATTGTTTCTCATATATAAACAGCCCAGGGTAGAAATAAAGAACAAAATAAAAGATAGTAGGAAGTGAGAGTATTGACCGTTTTCAAAGTGAAAGGGCATCAAGAGAGGNNNGGGAGGGAGGGAGGGAGGGAGGGAAGAAAAATATAAGGGGTGAAAAAAAGGGGACTTGAAATGGGCCGGCCAGATAGCTTAAGACACAGAGGCTGGGGGTTCAATCCCAGGCCTGCCATGCTGGCCCTGCCCCTGGGGCATGCTGAGATGGTGATTGAGACTAGGCATGGTGGCGTGTACCTGTAATCCCACTTCTTGGGAGGCTGTAAACAGGAGGATCACTACCAGTCCAATCTAGTAGTGAGACCCTGAACACCCTCTAGACCCTTCCTTAAAAAAATAACAAAATAGTAATAATAATAATAATGATGATGATGATGATGAAGGAAAGAGGAAGAGACAAACCAAAGTTCACAATTATTTTGCTCACCTATCATTTTAGTAATAAATTTTAAATGAAAGTATCCAAGTCTCTTCTTGCTGAAAGGCACCAATTTTGTTACCAGCAGTTTGTATGTCGCTAAAACATAGAGAAAAATAAACATACAGGCCTACTCTGTTAATCAACCTAATTCCTGTTACCTAAGCCAGATAAGAATATGACCTAGGGCTGGGAAGATAGCTCAGCGGTCTAAGCACCTGCCTGGCAAGTACAAGGACCGGGGTTCAATCCCCAATAGTACATGCTGTGCCACCAAAACCTGGCAAGGTGGTGCACACCTATGATCCCAGTGCTGGGGGAGCTGAGATAGGAGGAACAGTATGAGTCTGGGTGAGTAGCGAGACGCTTTATTGAATAAATACATTTAAAAAAAGATTTTAAAAAATTTTTTGGAGAATAAAGTAAAAAATATGACCAAGAAAATATAGACTCATCACTTTCCTCAGTATAAATGCAAATCAAATACAGGAAAATAACCAAAGAATGGTATACTACGATACTATGTCTACCATCTAAGAGGGCTGGGATAGTCTAGCACATGGAAATCAGTATAATTCACCATGTTAATAGAATAAAAAGGTAAATCCCATCTTTTCTTCTCAATATGTGATAAATATTAGAAGCAATGGTATGTCAGTCTGTCTTCTCTTCTGTAGTAAGCCTGGGTCCTTTATAGAGAAAAGAAGTTTATTATGCTCACAGGTTTGAAGACAAAAGCCCACAATCAGGGAGCCATATGTGTTTGGCCTGTGCGGAGGGCATCATGGTGGATAATACCCCAATGGAAGAAGCACATTTGGAAGAGATGACGTGCTAAAATAGGAAGTGGCAAGGCTTCAGGGTGCAGTCCTTCTCTTTATAACTTGCCTTTGTGAGAACTGGGCCCCCCTGAGAACTAGATGCATCCCTCCAAGGGTAGCACTCCCAGCAGCCTAAGCATTCTGCAGCACACCCTGCCTCTGAAAGCTTCGCCACCACACAGCACCAGGAAGGAGCCAAGCTCCCAGCACTTGAGCCTTTGGAGCATGCACTCCGATCATCTCCCCAGGAGAGCAAGTGGGGGAAACACAGTAAAGCTTCAATGAAGTCAATGCATCAGTAGGATAAGAAACAAAAATGAGTATTTCTATATGGGAAGCTCTAGCTACATATACTATGATATGATAAATAATATCTTTCACAATTATATCATAATCTATGAAAATGTAAAGTTAAGGGCCAGCCAGATAGCTCAGCTGACCAACACGCCTGCCTGCTTAGGCAGGCACAGGGACCAGGGCTGAATCCCTGGCGTGCCATTCCAGCCGCACCCCCGGAGCACATTGAGATGGCACATGAGGACATGGTGGCACACACCTGTAATCCTAGTGGTTGGGAGGCTGAAAACAGGATCACTACAAGTCCAATCTGTGTAGTGAGACCCTATAGACCCTGTACTAAATGCATTTTT
>NDGN011448371.1:0-21401 GCA_002564285.1 Tympanoctomys barrerae
TACCACAGAAAAGGAAGTATTAAGTAGGTAACACTGTTATTGAAGAAACTTTGAACCTGAAGTTCAATTGCTAAAAGCAAGTATTAAGGTCATAAATCCATCTCAAAATTAGGAATACTTGCAAGGAATCTTAAAGTTGTTATGGAACTTCTAAATGTGCCACATTAAGTTAAGGAAACACCACAAATTTAGTCATTTGACTCCCAGGTTGTTTTCAGAGAATTTTGACAGCTAAGATTTGGAAAGACCTTACTACTATTTATTTGTCTGTTTATTTATTTATTTATTTATTTATGAATTTGATACACAGTCTCACTACACAGCTTGGACTCATAGTAATCGTGTTTTCAGCCTGCCCTGCACTGGGATTACAGGCGTGTGCCACCATCCCTGGACTTGATAGCCAGCTCAGTGCACCTGAGGTGGGGCTGGTACAGCGTACAATACCAGGAACCAAACCCCTGTCCCTGCGCTTGTCTAAGCAGGCACTTAGTCCACTGAGCTGTCTCACCAGCACCTGTGAAAAAACCTTACATAAAAGACAAGAATTCACAGATTTAGAATTGGTATAGTAACTTGCCAGAGGTACATGAGCAAAAAGACTGAGTAATAGCTTAGCGCATGTGCTCAGTCTTTGCAGAACATCTCCTCTTGCTGTCTGTAGCCTTCTGCATCCTTCTTGGTGTTCTGGAAGGTACATGGTTGAGTTCATCAAGTGAGCACCATGATCAGAAAATTAGAGGGAAATGCAAGAGTGAAGTCAGGGTACATAATCCCCTTACTGCTTCCCTCCAGGGTCATTCTGGGCTGACTCTGTATTTTGCTTAAGGTTATCTTTTCCACCAGGTAATTTTCTCAACACAGCTGTTAAAATCTGCCATTATAAGCCTCAGGATATCACTAGCTTGTGTATTTTATCTCTGTTCTGCCCTTTGTTAAGTTTTCCTCAAATTACCCAATTGCTCGGAACATCCCTTTTCTTCTGCTAAGATCCTACTGCACATAAGATGATGTCCTTAATAGGGAGCTCAGGATTTTGTGACTCATGTTTTTCTTCTCAGTGTGCAGTGACTAGATTACTGGTGCTGAGAAAGTTATCAATTTGTTGCACAGATAACAGTAGAATATCCTCATTTTTCAGTCATAAGGTCAATTGCTCATGCTATAGTGTCCTGCTTTTGTAGTTATATTTTTGCTTAAAATGTAGTTTTAATTTGAAAGATCTTGATAAAAATAGTTTAGAATTATAATACATAAAATTAATGTTTTTTTTCAAAATTCAAAGAAAAAAACAGACAAACTATCAAATGAAATGCCACTGGCAATGGATTTTATATTAACCTATTTGCTCATTTATCCATTTTTCTATTTGTAATTAAAGTTACTTAATGTGTTAGAGTAAATTTAAATAGAAAATATAGGTCAGTAAGTAATAGCTGCAATAGACCAACATTATTTAGCAATAAGGAAAATCAGCATAGTTATCTAGCAGCACTTCAACCCATCTCTTTTTTGAGAGAGGACTGAACTCCAGACCTTGCGCTTGTGAGGCAGGCACCTATACCACTGAGTTATATTTCCAGCACTGACCCATCTCTTATACTATCACTCTTAGAAAAAATGTTCTAAATTAGTTTAACCCCATTACTAAGTCATCTCCTGCTGGTAAAATGAAGTAGTTTATAAAGTTAATTATGCATGATTGTGGTCATATACTTACTAGCTTAAGAAACAGTATTTTACATATTCAATTTAAAGCTCTAAGCATTTAAATAAAAAGTACAAATATACCTTTAAAAATAAAAAGCACCAATTCAGAGAAAAAAGTCCATAGAACATGAGGACAGATATTTCTAATTTTATTATGATGAAAATATAAAAATACATTCCCCCAAAACAGATTTTAAAAATGTTAGTATCTACAAATTATGAGTAGTCTTTTAGAGACATAAATTTTAAATTTAAATTATTGTGAAATAGCTTACAAAATTCACAATAAGTACTTTTCTTTATATGATATGATACGCCATGTTAATTTAAAGAAAGGAAAAAAATTCCTATTGCTACCGTATGAGAAAATGCAACGTTGTTCATTTGCAAACTGGGTATGCAAAGAATAAGCCTAAGATCATACCTGACAAGTCCAGAGATACATCACATACAATGGTAAAAAGCTGAAGGAGTTTTTCTAAACTTATAAACAAGACAAGATATCCATTCCTATCATTTCTTTTCAATACAGTGTTGAAGTCTTAGAGAAATTAGGTGAGAAAAAGAAATATAAAACAATCAAACTGAAGATGAAGAAAAGTTGTCTCTGATATGGTCAAAAATTGTCTCTATTGATATGGTTATAGTTATGTAACAATGATGAATGAAACAAAAGGAAAATACAAATAAATTAAAATATACCTCATGTTTATAAATGGAAGAGGAGAGGATGTAGCAATTCGCATATTACCTGAAGTAATTGATGGCATCAAAGTGGTGTTTTTCCAAATGACAATGGCAATTTTACAAAAGTATAACATACAAGCCAAAAATTCATCATAATCATGAAATACTTTGAACACCCAAAGAAATGTAGAACAGGATTAAATCTTGTGTTATTATAGTACCTGATTTGAAAACATATTACAAAAATATAGTAATCAAAACATTATGGTACATGTATAAAAAGATTGAGCAGAACCAAAGAGTAAGTCTGTAAGAAATATTAAACAAATGCAGTCAAATATTTTTAAACCAGAAAGCCAAGGATATATAATGGGTCAAGAATAATCTATTCAACAAATAATATTGGGAAAACAGGATATACAAATGCAAAAGCAGGAGACTAGATCTTTTTATTACACTGCACAAAAAATTTAACTCACATGGATAAAAGCCTTAAACATAAAATTAGAAGCTACAACTCTTAGAAGCATATACAGGAGATATATTGCTGATCTGCACACAAAAGTTTTAGATAGGACCTCTAAAGTAACAACAAATGATAGAATAAACAATTGGCTAGATAGGTAAGTGGATTAAAGTACCTGCTTAGGCAGATACAGAGACCAGGGTTCAATCCCAGGTGTGCTGTGCTGGCCCTGACCCCAGGTCACACTGAGATGGTGATTGGTGATTGAGACTGGGGATGGGGGTATGTGACTGTAATCCCATTGCTTGAGAGGCTGAAAATGGGAGGATCACAGTGAAACTGATCTCTTCAGTGAGACCCTGTAGACTCAGTACTAAAAAAAATTACACACACACACACACACACACACACACACACCTGGGTCAATATCTGTGGAATATTACTACGTTGCCTTCCTCCACACATACATGTGATTATGCTTACTTATGAGCAGTGCAGGCTATATATAAGGTACTTCCCTAAAATGGCTTTCAGTCTAATTAGTGAGTCTGGCCAAGGCTGTTCATCAAAATAGAACCATCTGTGTTCATCACCAACAGCCATGGCTGAGCTCAGGTAGGGGAACTGTGATACTATGTGGCAAAGATAGCAGATGATGTCTGGGCTGAGATCTGCATGACTCCAGAAGAAAGCTCCTTCTCAGAATTGGCTAAAAAGCAGGTCACTCATTAATCATAATCAAAATCTGGTTGTTACATACATTTTGCAAGAATGTTTTGTTTTGTTACAAGCCTTGCCTGCCTACTCACTATCTAAGTGCATCCAGTTGCCATTTTCCACAGTGATCAGTAGATTCTGAATCTCTGGCTGCTTAGTGGCTTTTTGTTCCCTGTGAACAACTGGTCATCCCAGACCCTGGCTACACCTCTGTTTACTCTCTTGCTCTTTCCTCCCTCTGTGGGCCATAACATCCGGCAGGAGCTTGGAGTCTACTGCATGGTCTCCAGTAAACAGCAAACTAAAATGTGTCTGCACAGCAGGGATACTAGCAACAAAACAAAAAATCAATGGTTGCAGTGAGAAAAATTATCTGCGAACTATGTTTTAACATTGAAAATATATAAGGAATTCATGTTAGTCATCAGCAAAGAAACAGCCCAATTTTAAAACTGGACAGCAGACATGCCCAGACATTTTTTTCCCTAAAAAAGACATACTAATGGTGAACAGGTAAATGAGAAATGCTCATCACTAGTCAAGGAGTGACAAGATGAAATTAAGTATCACCTTATATTAGTTTAATGACTATTATCAAAAAGTCAAAATGGGGAGTGTTCATGAAGATGTGGAGAAAAATGCTTGTTTCTATTCTATTGAGATTGTTATTGAGCACAGCCATTACCAAAAATAGGTTATAGTTTCTTCAAAAAACTAAAATTATAACTGTTATGTTACTCAGCAATTCCATTTGTTGATATATAGATTCATTCCAAAGAGAAATTTGTATTTGTACATATATTGTAGCTTTACTTACAATGAAATCAGCTCAGTGTCATGGATGAATGAACGCTTTTTGAATTTTTATTATTTTATTAGCACATGCTTGTTGCATACAATAGTTACATTCCTCCTGAGGTAAACAATCATAGCATACATTAATTCTTGTTTCTTTTTCTTTCCCACTGCTTCTCAACATTTTCATACATTTCTTGATCTCATTCAAATATCTATATCCCTTTTTTGTATTATCAACTTTTCATTTTGCTCTTTATGTTTTAGGTTTTTTATATATGAGAAGCCATGTTCTACATGAGCTTGTGTCAATGTTATTTCACTTAATACTATGCTCGCAATGTGAATTCATATGATGACTCAAGTCTATCTTCTGTATGAAAGAGCTGTACTCTTTTATGTATAAATATCATTCTTTGAGACACTCATTTGTTGATCAATATGTAGATTATTTCCAAGATTAACTATTACAAATTGTGCTGTTATAAGGGCTTGCATGTGCTGCTGCAATATGCTGTCTTTAAATCCTTCAGGAAGATGATTGGGAAATAGCTGGATCAAATATAATTTCTAATTTTAGTGGTTTTTTTAATAATTGTATTGATACAAGAAGTGCTCAATATGCAATAAACAAAATAAACTATACTACATTAAAATATTTTATTGAGAACAAATAGCAATGAGTAGAAAGATTTGTTCCAATTTTAGTGTTCTGAGGAATCTCTGTACTGATACCCATAATAATTGTAGTAGTTTATACTCTACACTAGCAGGTCCTTTCTCCATAGAGCTGCTGCAGGATTTGTTATTAATTGATTTTTTTCATGATGACCATACTTTCTGGAATATGATGGAATCTCGGTATTGTTTTAATTTATGTTGCTCTAATGACTAGAGATGTTGACCATTTTTCATGCATTTATTGGCTGCTTATGTAGAAAAGAACATTAATCCGTCTTTGAGAAGAAATAACATTATTTACAGGAAATTGAATAAATGTAAAGCACATTATGTTAAACAAAATAAGAAAATGCTAGAGATCTCAAATTAAGAATGTAAAAGTATTCCACGTATCACCAAGCAATAGAGTGAACTAGTTGTTACCATGTCCTGGTAGGATGAATAAAATGACAGAAATTCTGTCAAAGGATACAAATTTTCAGTAATATGCATATGTTGTGGAGATCTAATGTATATAGAATGATGACAACAATTAATATGCTGTGTATTTGAAATTGCAAAAAGAGTAGATGTTAAAACCTACAAATAATGCAAAAACAATAAAATAATTAAATAACTTTAAAAAAACTGAAAATAATCTTCAGTATAGTAAAATCCATCTCACATACACATCACATACCATGGCTAACGTTATTGTTGTAAGAGCTCAAGATCTACTCTATTAGCAAATGTGTTAGCTTGATTCTAGTAATTATTTCATAGTGCATAGATACTATATATCAAAACATCAGATTATACAACTTAAATATATGTGATAAAAATAATTTTCTTCGTCAAATAAATAAATCCTTAATGTGTTATTTCTAGTTCACTACCTTTGTATTTTGAAGCCATAAATAAAATTGCATAACTTATCTAGACATATTTTGGGTAACTTGCCAACCTGAATTGAAAGTCTAGGATTAAATTTTCCTAAAAGCATTTTATTTTAACCACAGATCAGTGGGATACAGGCAATATATGGTTTTATATTACATAAACATTCTAAGGAACACTGAATTCTATTGCTAAGTTGATCCAGTACCTTTTTAAAGTGACTAAGACAGACATGAGTACTTACAGCAGATTAATCCAATATTCAACTTCAGAGTAGTCAAATCTTTCAAACCATAAGTGGTTTCCATTAAAATCCAAAGGTAATCTGTTTTCCATAAATCTCACACTTAATTTTGAGTTTATATAACATCTTAATTCTCTAAGCACTCAAAATATCAATCGTAACAAACATTGCATCCAAGACTGTGAATGAAAGGCACAAATCTGTATAATCTTAAATTAATTGATAAGTGTGCATTATTCATTGATGAGAAACAGATTTTCAAGTTGTATCTATATTACCCACAAGGTTTTTTGGAACCCGAGTGTCAGATTAGCTACCTGTGTGACAGTTGATCCTGATTACCGATTTGATGGACTATAGAGCTTCCTGGACGATTATTAAAGCACACTCTTATGTTCCTATTTTTCTTTCCTTGTCCTTCATGTTCTCTCAGTTGACTTACTGTCAACTGACTGGCACTGCTTACTTATACCTTAAGTGGACCAAATATTTAACTTGAAGATTTATTTATCCAAGTTGCACAGCAAATATTTACTTTGAGCTACGTTCTATGTACAGATGACTTCATCTACCAGAGCTCCAAATCTGCCTCATTTTTTGTATGTTTCCTTTCCTCCTGTTACTCCTGTTGTACAAGCTTAAGGCTTACCTCTTCATGGAACCATAGTTCAATTCCCCAAAGAAAAAGCTTTGTCTACTATAGAAGTTGAGACTGGTCGTTCTGTATTCTTTGTAAGCTGTCAGATATGTCTTAATCACGCACAGTGTTTATCTCCTATGGAGTTCGAAAAAATTAGGGCTACTTCTAACACTCAAAAATGTGGGGCACTTTTACCAAAAACAGGAAGGATAATAGCAACAAACTCAATTTCTGCCATCCTTTGGGAAAAACACGCAACAAACAAACAAAAAACATTCCGGCAACACTAGGCTTTTTCTAATGGCAATAATTACTTGAAATTACCTACAGTCCCCGAGACAGAAATTGTGCTCTCCAAGTCGACAGTAATCCTAATGGAGTCCTATACTAGACTGAAATTCCTTTGCCTTTTAGCTTTATCTTTATATACTAGTTTATTTTAGAAGATAAGAAGCAGGAAATAAGCTATAGAAGCTCCTCAGTTTATAATAGGGTTATGGCCAAGTACATTAATGATAAGCTGAAAATTTTGTAGCTCAAACATACATTCATTTTACCTAATATATAAACAGCACAGAACACTACAGAATATTATTAGTTCTCTGTGTGACTATTATAAGGGCAGATAATCTATAGCGTTCTATGCTGCCAGTCTACGATGTTTGATGCTTTAGCCAACTCAGGAAAAGTCATGTTGAAGACAGCCACATCTGCACATCTTAGTCTGGGCTCCTGCAGTCTTTTGCATTTTCTGCCTGGCCTCTGACAGCTTCCCACTTTGTACATCCTATCACATGTTAGCACAGTGGCCAACCTGCTGCTAGACTTCCCTAAAATAAAGAACACTCACCCAATTCCGGGTCTGAGTGGAGTTTTAGCACACAATTCAGAGCTTCTTATCTAACAGAAGCTACAAGCTGTACAATTTCCATTACAGGGAATGTGATGACAGGCATACTACTATATTAATATGTTTCGATAAAAATTTATATTAAAATTACAAAGAGAAAATTTCAGAAGTAACAACAACTTTAGTTAGTAACATTGTTAAGAAATTGTACTACTCCTGGGCTGGGGATATAACTCAGTGGCATAAGCACCTACCTGGTAAGTACAAGGTCCTGAGTTCAAATTGTGTGTTAGTTACTTTTTACTTGTTGCTGGGACAAATACCCGACACTCAAAATGAAGGAAGGAAAGGTGTATCTAGCTCACAATTTGTGGAGGTTTAAGTTCATACTCCGCTGGCTCCAACACAAATGACAGCAGTTCGTGGTAGCAGAAGACAATGAAGAGCAGAGGAGGAGCAGCAGCTGTGGCATCCATCAAGCCTCTCTCTTGCTTCTACACTGACTGTGAAGCCCAGTGCTCCGCTGAGAAAATGGAGCTGCTCCAAAGACTAGGAGTTGTCCACGGAAGCAGAGCAGGATGGCCTGGCAGCCTTTCCTAACTCCTTTATACACACTTTTTGTGCTGAGACACTCTGGGGCATCCCATGGCCCTAGGGTGGAACCAATTGCACCCCAAGGCAGGCTCAATCATTCATACCAGCCCAATAGTGCCCTAGGCTGGAACCAATCGCACCCTAGGTTGGGCTCTTCTCTCCTGCAAGACTGGGCCCTGAGGCCCAGAACTGCCAGAGCTGATACAGTCAAGTTGACATAATGCATCAGCTACCACAGATAGGTGCCAAATAAGGAAAAAATAAATTATAACACTCTTTCAAAGTGGTAAATCTAAAGACTGGTAGGTGAAACTGACTGGTATTAGAAAGGGACCAAATGAAATACAAAGATGGAGAATACAGAAACTCTGAGCTCTCACCATATTTTGAGAATTACCAAAATGTCACTCCTGAGCTGATTTTATATTCTCTGTTTCTAGTCCTTTAAGGTAGGGTTGGCAAGCTATAGTTTATAACCCAAATCCAACCTGCTGCCTCTTTTTATAAATAAAATTTCAATGGAATGTGGCCATTGCCACTTTATACTACTTTTGTGTCTCCCCTAAGTTCATTTCTGCCTTTGGGACAAAGAATGGCTAGTCCAAGGAGGCTAAAACTTAGTAACATTTGCTAGTTTACAGATGTTTGCCTATGTTCTAAGAAAGAGCATAACTAGGTATACAAAATACATAATAAGTGAAACCTGGAATATAAGCTTTCTTTCTACTTAATTTAAATTCTTCTGCTTAATTTAATCCAATTTTCTGTAATTTTGGATTAATCAATGAATTCTAACATACTATCAGTGTTTATTTGCCCTGAAATCAGTTAGCAAACAGCTCTGCCACTTTGTAACTAAAATCTTTAAGTTTTACTTAATGTTTAGGCTAGATATACAGCCACATTCTCTTAATTCAATGAATAAGAGGATTTGTTCTAATAGTGTTTGTGGACGAGGTAAAATGTCTGCATCTTGTACAATGAATAACCACTGAGACAACAATGTTCAATGTATTTATTATTGAAACTGTTCTACTGATCAGTTTTGAAACTGTCTTATTGCTATTTGTTTCTCAATAAGATTATTTTTAAAAAGTCTTAATGTAAATTGTATCTTCAGATAAGTATTTTAGTCACAAGAAAGATCTTTCATAGGTCTCTGATCTTTCCTGGGTCTCTGAGCAAATTAAGTCCTATAATAGTATTATTTTATACTTCATTTAATCATGGCAAAATTGACTCATCAAGAGTCTCATGCCAGGTTGGCCTGATAGTTCAGCGGACTAAAGTGCCTGCTTATGCAGAGCACAGTGGCTGGGATTAGATCCCCAGTGTGCCATGCCAGCCCCACCCCCTGGGGCACACTGAGATGGGTGATTGAGACTGGGTGTGGTGGTGCGCCTGTAATCCCAGTGCTTGGGAGACTGAAAACAGGAGGATCACTATGAGTGCGATCTACATAGTGAAACCTTGTAGGCCCTGTAGACCCTGTCCTCAATACAGAAAAAGAAAAAAAAGTCTTATTCCAAGAAAATGATAATTTTATGCCTTCACAGACATCATCCATAACTTTTTAAATTCATTATGAACAACATTTTTTAAATAATTGCCACTTTGTAATCTCTGCTGTGCTCTTTCCTGTGCTTATTAGTTTCCCCTATGCCTTCCTTGTTTATTTTCCAGTGGATGACTATTGAGGTACAAAAATTCACCTAGACAAATTATTCACTCATTGACAGAATAGATAGATTTAATTTATGCTACCACCATAGATTTTTATATAGGTACTATGCTATAAACATATTCAATTCTTCCACTCCTCCATATATGTAGGTTTATTAACTTCAGCAAACATGAGTACTTCAAATTAAAATGGAAATGGAAAGCTATTATTTATTCCAGAAATAACCAGATAGAAAATATATATGAAAGCTATCTTCATGTTTATAAACAACAAAATATGAGCTATTGCATAAGTAGCTAAAATATACCATAAAACTGTACTAGAAAACTTAGAAATCAATAATATGGAGAAATGTTATATTTCTACTGACTAATCAGAGTCCATTCAGGAAAACAAAATGAACTCAGTCAGAGAACAGAAACATAAATCTGTTTAGTAGATGAATAAGAACATAGCAAAGAACATTACAGGATCACATAAATATCCATAGTAGAAGCAGTTACCCCAATAGTCCTGCTGCTAGATTTCCCTAAAATAAAGAACACTCACCCAGTTCTGGGTCTGAGTGGGGTTTTAGCACAGAATTCAGAGCTTCTGACCTAACAGCAACTACAAGTTATGCAAATTTCAATTACAGGGAGTGTGATGACAGGCATACTACTATATAGATATGTTTTAATAAAGATTTATATTTAAATCACAAAGAGAATATTTTTCAAGAAACAGCAACTTTAGTTAGTTACATTGCTAAGAAATTATACAGGAAAGAAGGAGAAATGTTGGACACATTAATATTTTGACACTGGAGAAGCAAGGCTACCATGGCTGAGATGTAGCCTCTCTAAACTGTAGGTCTTTCCTGAGGTTAAAGGTAGGGCTGTAAGGGGTGATTAGGTCACAAAGGCTTTTATCTTCTAAATGGAATAGGTATCTTTATAAAAGGACTGATGGAAAAAGTGCCTTCTCTTTTTGCCTTCCTCTGCTCCACCTTGTAGGGACACAATATCCACCCCTCTGGAGAATTCAACATCAAAGTACCCTCTTGAAAACTGAGGCACTTTTATCAGGCAGCCATACTGGGTTCCTAAGTCATAGATAGACTAACCTCAAGAAATATGTGAAATAAATCTCTCTTTTATAAATTTCCTCATATCAGTTATTTTGTGATAACAACACAAACAGACCTCATACTAGCTGAAACATGTACCTTTAAAGAGAGGAGAAAGACAGTTGCTTTTGGGTCACCAGTAACTTCAACACTCGTGAACCTCATTCTGTGAGTGAGTATTCAAAAAATATGCAATAATGGATGTTGTGGTTTCTATAAGAAGTTGCTGTTACCAAAGGAGAGAATTTCTAGAAGAGACACAGGAACAAGAGAGACAGGGACGGGCTACCTGAAGACCAGAAAAGTGTGTAACAGGAAGCAAGTGCCTTGGCCCCCTCCTTGACTACTACCTGTTAGGCACTTAGTTTCAAAACAGAACTGATACAGTGAACGAAGATGGTAGAGGAAAGCTCTTTGACCCTTGGGAGCAAAACAGCATAGAAAGCAAGGCAGAGACAAATTCCCTCTAGTTCCTTCTAATGATGGAGCTTGATGCTGAATGCCTAACAGGTAGTAGTAGCGGGCAAAGTCATAGCACCAGCAGCACTGAACAGGGGACAGAATAAAGGAGTTGAGACCAAGAGACAAGAGAACAGCTGAGTAAATGATACAACAGATGCCAGATTCTACTTAGGGCATTTACAGAGACGAATGCATAGGGGTAGAAGAACAACGGTGACTTAAAGTACTTTAATGTTCTACCATAACTTAGAACAAGTATAATTGAAGTGATTTGCCAATACAAATATGAAAATGAAAGCTAGACAACAATATTCCAATCCATAATTTGATATAGTCACTTTCTTGTCATAGGGACAAAACATCTGACACCCACAACTTATATAGGGAGAAGTTTATTTCCATTTTTCAGGCCACTGTCAGCTGGGTTCAACGGATAAGGTGAAAGAACATGAGGAAAGCTCTTCAACCCATGAAAGCAAAGCAGCATGAAGTGAAAGGCAGGACAACAATGCACCCTTCCAAGTCATGTTTCTTTCTTTTATGTTTTTTTTTTTTTTTTAGGGCTTGAACTCAGGACCTAGTGCTTGCAGGGCAGGAGCTGCCACTGAGCTATATCCCTGGTCCCCAGGTCATGTTTCTAGAACTCACATCCAATATCCAACTCCTGACATAGTCAGCTATTTAGTTCCTGAATGGATGAAATCTACTGATGATTACTTGCTCCCCATGATACTATCATGCTCCAATCCAATGAGGTTTTTTTTGTAGGGGGGGCATTTTAAATCTAAACTCTAACATTCCATCCCTGGTCTCCAAAATAATCATGTCTTCCTCACAGTACAAATGCTTTAATGTATATCTCAGTTACTTTTTTCATTGCTTATACAAAATATCCACCACCCAAAGTGAAAGGAGGAAAAGCTTCTTTCATCTCATAATCTGTAGAGGTTTCAGTCCAGAGTCAGCTGGATAAGGCAGTGGCATAGCACAGGAGGAAAAATCCATGTTGAAGCAGGCAGGAGACAGCAAAGCAGCAAGCAGGAATGCCAGCCTGCTTTCTTTCTCTCCTTTTGCATTCCACCCAGGCTCCGAGCCTATTGATTGGTGCTACCCACACACAGGATGAGGCTTCTGTTATCCACACCCTTAGTCCCAATATCTGAGGCACTGTGCTTCACATCAAACTGACTTTAGCTGAACTAAAGTTTGAGTATGTGAATGTAGTCCTAGCAATTTGATTTGAAACTGTCTAATAGCTATTTGTTTATAAATAAAATTATGAAAAATAAAATAAAATTTAAAAATATATAATTATTTTTTATTGAATCCAGCATGGGGAAATTATACAACTATACAAAAAAAGAGGTATTGACCACATATATTATATAATTCTGTAAGCAAATCCATTAAAACAAAAGTGCAATTATTATAATACCTGAAAAAAATTATGACTTTTTATAGAAAAAGGAGATACAGTTCTTATCAGCTATAATACTTTAGAAATAAATAATATAGTGTTACCTTTGCTCATGAACTTGATTCATTACATGATTCTGGGGAAATGGCCATGGTCATGTTTGTCATCAAATGTGGATTTATAGGGCCAGCCAGATAACTCAGCGGACTAAAGCACCTGCTTAGGCAGAGTGCAGTGGCCAGGGTTTGATCTCAGGTGTGCTGTGCCAGCTCTGCCCCCCGGAGCATGCTGAGATGGTGATTGAGACTGGGCATGGTGGCACTTACCTGTGATACCAGCAATTGGGAGGCTGAACAGAGGAGGATTAATATGAGTCTAATCTATGTAGTGAGACCCTGTGCACCTTGCAGACCCTGTCCTAAATTTAAAAAAAAGAGTTTATGAGTGTAGGCAAAATTTTGTTGAATTGTTTGTGAACACAGTATTTGTGAACTGAGATACTATTAGTGTATATGCAAACATCTTTCCTTAAAAATGTGAAACATATATTGTGAGAAAAAATAAATAGTACTAATGGATATGAAAACAAGCCTCTTAAGTAATAAGGGAAATGCAATCAAAATTAAAATGTATACTTTTTGTGTAAAATTGTAAAGATAATCTGACAATACAATATTAGAGTATTCTCACCCTGATGTTCATAGTAAACTGGTATAGTTTGAAGACAAAATAATAGTATATATGTCATATAATTTTGAATTACTTTCTCATTTTTAGGACTCTAACCTAAGATAATGAACACAATTGAAGTTTTGATAACAAAATATGAAATGCACCACCACTTAAATAGTGATAAACTGTTCACTTACAAAATAATGTCTAAGAAGGTATGATAGAACTGTGTGATGAAATATTATTTATTGATTGAAAAGTGTTACTATATATATATATATATATATATATATATATATGCATTTTAGAGATTTAGTAGCTTTCCAAAATAGGCAAAGAGAAACAGAAGAAAAGAAAGATACAATATAGTATTATTGGTGAGATTGTAGGTAATGTGCGAAGAGCATTTTTAGTCCAAAAATCCAAAAACTTAGAAACCTGAAACTAATTGAGCATCAATGCAACACACAAAAAGTTTCAGATTTTGGAGCTTTTTTAGTTTTTAAACTAAGAATACTTAACCACTAATGTTTATGCAACTGTTCTGAATTATAAAAACTCCAAAATCTGAAATTCTACACATCTTAAACATTTCATATTAAACACAATAAAGAAATTGACAAGTAGAAGTTAAGAAAAAAATCATTCACAATAGCCTACAAACTAGCTTGGGTTATAAGTGAGTGGTAGAAAACCTCCTTAGCACATACAAGACTCTGGGTTCAATCCCCAGCAAAAAATCAAAAGATAATTACACCTATAGTACCACCTGAAACAAAGGATTCCTGGAGTCCAGGAGTTGAGGACCAATTTGAGCTTAAGACTATATCTCAAAAAAAGAAAAGATAAATTTAAAGAAAGAAGTGAAAGATTTCTACAGTGGACATTATCAAACATTGGTGACTGAATGGATAGAGATTATAAAAAAGAAAGGTATCTCATATTCATTGACTTGAATAATTAATGCTGGTATGATGACCATGCTGCTTTTATTAGTCAGCTTTTCATTGCAAGGACAAAATACCTGACACTTGCAACTGAGAAGAGAAGAGGTGGATTTTCGCTTATGGTTTCAGGAATTTTTGTCCACAGTTGTCTGCCTCCAAGGCAGAAGCACTATGGTAAAAGACTGTGGTGGGGCAAAACTGCTTAGTTCAGGGAGGGAAGCAGAGGGAGCGCAAAGGCAGAGAGGCAGAAGTCTAGGATCTGATATAGTCCTCAGGGTTATTCTCCAAGGTCATGACCCACTTAAACACACCCAGAAATGTGTTTCCTACTCAATGAGACATCTCTCAAGCCACCTAAATTGACAAAGAAAATTAATCAGTCCAAAGTGATCTACAGATTCAATCCAATTAGCATCAAAATATCAATGATATTCTTCACTAGTATAGAAAAAATAACCGCAAACCTATACAGATAAAATAATCCTGAGCAAAAATGAAACCTGGAGACATTATAATATCTGACTTTAAAAGCATGTTACAAAGCTACAACAAATTTTAAAAAATAGTGTATGCATGAACAAACACATAAACCAATAGAATGGATATAGCAACTCAAAATTAATCTGTGTTTATAAAGCCAACTGACTCTTGACAAAATTGCCAGGCACATCACATACGATGTCTCCACTAAATTCTGCTGGAAATATTTGAAATTATATATGAATAAAACCAGATTTTTTTTCTTTTTACCCTACATAAAAATTAACTCAACATGGACCAAAGATCTAATGCTATCCCTGAAATTAGGAAATTACTTTAAGTAAATATAGGGTAAATACTTTCAGACATAGATACATGAAATAATTCTTTACATGAGGATCCCAAAATTATGTGATGGCCAGCAAGAATAAAAATCGTTAAATGGGATTATGTGAAACTAATAAGTTTCTGTACAGTGAGAAACAATCAAAATAAAAGATGAAGTATAGCATGGGAGAGACACATAAAACTCTTTTATCTGACAAGAGATTAACTTCTAGAATATACAAGTAACTCAAAAATCTGAACACCAAAAACTGAATAATCCACATAAGAAATGAGATAAAAATAATGACACTCTCAAGAAAAAACAACAAATGACTCTATCCTACTAAGGATCAGGGAAATTCAAATCAAAACCAAGGTAAGACCTTATTTTACCCTGTTTTCTTGTCTGTCATCAAAAAGACAAAAAAATAAAAAGTTCTCACAGAGGACTAGAGAAAGAGGACCTCTTGTACACTGTTGAGAATACAAATTAGAACAGTTGTTGTGAAAAACAGCATGAAGAGTCCACAAAAATTAAAAATAAAACTACATTATAATCCAGTAATTTCATCACTAGTTGCATATTCAAAGGACATTAAATCATTACACCTAAAATATACTTCCATTCCCATAGTTATTGTAGCACTATTCACCAAAACCAAATACGGAATAAATTTAGGTGCTCATCAGTGGATAAATGAATAAAAACATTACATATATTCCTCAGTCATATAAATGGAATAGAATTCTTTCTGAAGATCCAAATTTCTGAAGAATTTTTTTATAAAATTATTTTGTAGCAGTGTGGGCAAAATTGAAGTCTATTATGTTAAGCAAAAATAAGCAGGCTACAGAAAGGCAAATATCAGAGAAACTTACTCAATAGAAGTTGATCTCATAGAAAAGTAAGGTGGCTGGGGAGATAGCTCAGTAGCCTAAGTACTTACCTGATAAGCATAAAGACCCAGGTTTGATTCCCAGTACCACATCCTGTACCCACCCAGGAATCCTGGGTGTACTGTGTCGGCCTCTGAAGCCAGGTGTGGTGGCACATACCTGTAATCCCAGCACTGGGGAGGCTGACACAGGAGCATCACTACAAGTCCGAACTGCATAATGAGATCCTGTAACAAATAAATAAACAACTTTAAAATAGCTTAAAAAAGAAAAATATAAGGAAACAGTGGTCACTAGAGACTCAAAAGGAAAGGCAAGAGTGAGGGAAAAAAGAAATTCAATAAGGGACATCAAACAGAGGAGAAATTCTTCATTCTCTACTGCATAATAGTGAAACTACTGATTGATACATTTAGGGTATATTTCATAAGGAGTAGAAAAATAAGAAATCCTGGTCACATAAAAGTAATTATTGTGTGAAGAAACAGAAATGCATATTACCCTCATCTGATTATTGTATGTTGTATGCATTTGTCAAATTACCATAGTATACCCCATAAATATGTACCAATATTTTAAATAACATAAATTTAGAAATTAATAGTATCTAATCTCAGAATAGCATAATCATAAGTTGTTTACTTTTTAAAACATTTAAAAAATTTTCCATTCATAAAATTCACTTACTAAAACACGATTTTAAAAATGCAAGTTGCTTAATTTACGGAAGTTAAAGATTATCCTGTTTTATTCTCTTTATATTTATTTCCCCAAAATTAATTTTAAAGACATTTTCTGTAATAGCAAATAAAATCAAGGAATTGAATCTTCACTAAACATCAATGGCTGTTTCATTAAAATTCAATATAAAAATATTTTTCTTTTTTATTTTTAAAGAATACAAAATAGTGATAGAAAAAACAGCATTGGAAATGATACAAGATTTTACTAAACAAAGTAATGGAAATTCAACAGTGGTTGCTGTATTATATGGTGCTATCTTGAAATTAGTTGTTCAGATTACCAGATAGAAATATATGACTCATTTAAAGAAAATAAAACAATAACAAAGAAATTATAAGAAATTTAAAGGAGAGGAAAATATTTTTAAATAGCAACCATAACTGGCTGAATATCAACTAATATTAAATTTTGCTATTAAGTGATGGGATACATAAAATATATACATCCGTTTTTCTGATCCCTTCCCAGAGCTTTAAATGCATACTTTTCCTGTCTCTTCAGCATCTAACTAAATAAGTTTTTCTCAAAATGAACATGTACAAAATAAAAGAGATGTTTGTGCCTTCTTCCCTATCGTATCCCCTTGCTAACTTCCATATCAATAGTGTTTTCTCATTTTCCTGAGATTGTGTCTAACCATTCATGTCAAAAGTTGCACTTTTCTTTTTCGCC
Organism: Tympanoctomys barrerae; assembly: GCA_002564285.1. Lineage (NCBI taxonomy): Eukaryota > Metazoa > Chordata > Mammalia > Rodentia > Octodontidae > Tympanoctomys > Tympanoctomys barrerae. Next base: position 17,671 of record NDGN011448371.1, read on the forward strand.
ATATCTACCCTTAGACCATGTGAGTCCTACTAACCCAGTGCTGCTATTGTAGTCCAAGTTTCGAACATTTCTCTTTTTTTCTATTCCATGTACTGTAACCAGTCAGCTGGAATTGGGGAACGAGGGTTCCAGTCCAGTCAGTGGACTGACCTAGGAATCACTCACCCTTAATCCTAACACAATTAATCCTGGCACTGACCATGAATCAATCACAAACGCTAGATTCAGCTACCCTCAAAAAATTCCCATTAAAGGTACATAAGGCTTTGAGGGGACATCTAGATACTACCATAACAGACCTTGTCACACATATTGCTTAACCTCTCCAGGTCTTCTTTGAAATCTATTTGGGTGCTTCTACAATTCCATAACTCATATATTTCATGCCTGAAAAAGTATCACATAGGTAAAACAAATGCCTACCACTTTGTGGATCAGTATCTGGGCTCCCATGGATGATAATTGTAGCTACGTCAGTGCTTGGATGGCTGAATTAGGGGAAATGATTACTGGGTGTCCCTGAATGACCAGCATGCCTTGGGGCCCTCTTCTTTTCTTTCAAAGGAACTTAGACTTTTAAATCATTGAGCCTGGTATAAGGTGGAGTCTAGCCATTTTCTAAGATGACCTCAAGGAACATTTCATTGTGTCCCAATGTAAAAATTTTTAGATTTTTAAAAAATGTTTCTCTTTTTTTAAGCATTACATTCTTTTTAGCCACAACTCTTCAAGTACTTTTTATGGGCAAGCTGTACAATTTTGATATATTTTGGCTGTTTAATGTTCCTGATTCTCATTATAAATCTGAATGAAAGCAGTTGGCAGCACTCATGCTACTATCTAAACATTGAACTACCTTGAAATTTTCTCCATCACATCCATCACCTTTGAATTCAGCCTTATACAAAATGTTAGGACAAAGGAAAAAGAAAGAAAATGTCTTTTCTAGAATGTGACACACATGGCTTCTAGTTCATTTTTGAATAGAATCATCCTTTCCATCTGAAACCTCATGAGCCTAACTTAGCCTGTGTAAATTCTTAACCAGATTTTTGTCTTCTGAGCTTCCACAAGAATTGCCTATTCAGACATGCTTAAAACCTTCTAGAGTTTCTCCACCCCAATTCTCTAAATGCAAATTCTCTCACAACCAGTTCCAAGTACTTTGAACCATCCAGTCATCTATACATTAAAGCAAGATTCCCTGCTACTGGTTTTATGTATTAGTCACTTTTCTATCACTAGGGTAATACTCAACACCGTGACTTAGAGAAAAAGAGCTTTATATTGGCTCCCAGTTTCAGAGAGTTCAGTCTAGAGTCAACCAATTCTAAAGCAGAAACTATATGGCAGATGAGAATAGCAGAGCAGAGCTGCTCCACCCACACCAGGCAGGAAGCCAAGAGGAAGAAGACAGAAGCAAAGGACATGAACACATCCTTCTAAATCAAGCTGAGCCAACCACCTCTAAAAAGGCTCTGCCTTCCAACAGCACATTCTTCTATGAATTTATCAGGGGATTAATCAGTCATGATCCAATAACTTTCACAAAGTTCCATCTTTGAAAACCTGAGAATTTGGGGGGTATTTTAGATGTAAATCTTAACAAGATCTGAGATTTTGTTTATTGTACACCTGTCAGGTAATTGCATAATTATAACTATTTCTGGGCAGAAAAGAAAGGAGGGGCACCCTAGTGAATCCCCTTGAGTCCCAGGCATAAAGTGTCTATCACCAATAAACAGTAGCAGCTCTATCTCTGTATGAAAATGAGTCAGTTTTTGCCAGTGAATTAATTTCATGTTCTGCAATTCTACTGACATGATGTCTAAATGATGACTTGATCATTATAACTTTAATGCTAATGGAACACAATTTACACTCCTTAAAGACAGTTTCTCTATTTCATGCCTGAAATCAGGAGCTGTTGTCCAAAAGCACCTAAAGTTATACAGATAAAAGTAGAAATTCCAAATTGAGTACTGTATATGACAGTGAGATAGTTCATTCCACCTATAAAACTCTATTGCCACATCCAATTATTCTGCTTGTTAATAGGCACAGCAAAATATATAGCCTTCAAATCTAAGTGTTTGAGATATGATTGAAGTATGCAATAGTTGTTTAAGCAAGACAATTTTATTACAGAAAAGACACAGGCTGTAGATCCCTTTCAGAATACTGCTGTAAACACAATTATCCCAACATTCTTCCCACCTTCTGAAGCAGTTCTGGAAGTCCTCTTTCAAGAGCATCTTTAGAAGGCATGGTAAAAAAAAGTATATATAATAGACATTGCTGCTGAGTTCTAGCCTACAGAAAGGCAGGCATAGAAAAACATTGCAGTGTATCCTCAAAAAGCTCATCCACCATATCTAGCATTGTGTAATATCTAGCTTTTGCAGAAGTCAAAGTAACCACAAATGTTAAAACCATTAAATCAGTTCAGAACATCACTGAGGCAGACAAAACATCACCACTGTCTCAGTTACTTTTTTTTCATTGCTGGGACAAAATACCAGACACCCAAAATTAAGAAAGGAAAGATTTATTTACTTCACAGTTAGTGGAGGTTCCAGTCCATACTCAACTGGCTCCAAGACAGAGTGACACATGGCAGAGGGCATGGTGGTAGAAAACAGCAAGAGCAAAATGGGAGGATTGGCAGTAGCCACAGAGGCAGAGAACAAGCCTCACTCCCTCCATTATACTGAATCCAGGCTATTTGCCCTAGGGTAGGTGTAGCATTCACACCCATAATTCCAGCATTGGATCATGAATCAATCACAACCTCTAGAAGTCCCTCCCACAACTGTGGGGTGACACTTTGGAGTGACAATTAGCCACAAACCATAACAACTAAAGATCCTTATGAGAGAGGACTTCCGGAACTTCTTTACAAAGTGGCAAGAACAATGAGCTAAGAGGGTTTGAGAAGGTTAAGAGAAATATTTTGAAGGATTTTAATAGCAATATGTCTTTACTGGGATTTTTTTAAACTTAAACATCCCCTGTACTTTTATCTTGCACCGAGTATACTATAGCTTGAAAGAGATTATTCCAACTCTGTAACATTTCATTCTCAATATCCTTTTAAGGGGTTAACCGGCTTGTTGCTTTTGCTATCTTGTAGGTGCCATGAACTATATCTCCTCTAGGCTACCTCTCTGCTAAGACACCCTGCCTTGGAGCCAGAAGCCTGTGGACTGAAACCTCTTCAAGCTGTGAGCTGAATAGACCTTTCCTCCTTTAACTTTGAGTGTTGGGTATTTTGACAAAGTCATTGTCTTGGTGTTTTCATTCCCCTCATAGGAAGGTGGAGTTTATCAGGACTGGAGACATGGATTCATCTAAAACACTATGTACTTTTACTAATGGCTTTTGACCTTCTGTTTCCCACTAACTATGCTTATGCCGCTTTTTTGAGTTCACTATTATAGCATTTCCCTTAGGAAAGATGAAAACAAGGGTTTGTATCCTGAGAACCTTGATGCTGAAAATTGCCTTATTTCTCAGCCAGAGTTCTTGCAACTGCCTAGCCCTTGTTTGCCTCAATTGACATGAGGCACTATTTTCTCTTGGCACCTGTGGCATCTCCTGTATCTCCTCTGCTCCTGTTTTTCTGCCCACTTTCTAAAGTCAGGCATTCATGTTGACATGCTGAGCTCTAAAAGGCTCAAGTCAACAACTTCTGACATTGCCAGACTTATGGAAAACCCACTACTATTATG
>NDGN011448376.1:0-14292 GCA_002564285.1 Tympanoctomys barrerae
TTGCATTTTGCTCCTTCTCATTGTCATTTTGTGTAGCACTGTCTTCTGACCTTTGTTGTAGCACTTTGGTGCAGTTGTAACCCTAGTACCTACTGAAATTCAGGGGCAGATCTACAAAGTTTAAACATATTCAGTTGTGCCTGGTTTGAGTCTGGCTGCTGTGCTCAGCTTCTTCCTGTTGCAGCCCTTGGGAGTGAACCTATTGTACCCCTCTGGCAAGATGTTCTGCTCCTGGACTAGCTGGGTGGTTCTGTCCTCTACTCTTTCTGCATGGACTGCATCAGCAGAATTTCACCTCAGGCCTGAATACCAGGCCTGAGTTGCATCTGAACGGGACATGGGGGGATAGGGGAGAGGGGAATCTCTCTCACACACTCGCTGGTCCTGGGCTAGGGCTAGATGTGGGGAACCCAAGAATGTGGTGGAAGTTCTCATTCACTTGGTGGGCTTGCGGTCGGGGGGGCTGTAGTGTAGTGGGGTACGCAAGGGCATGGAAGAGTGTCTCACTCACTCTGCATGCCTGCAGTTGGCCCAGAGAGGTTCCACAGGTGCAGAGTCGATGGAAGCTCTCCCACATACTCCAATGGCACATATTTCAACAGAAATCACTGTATCTTGACCTTTCAAAACCTGTGTGATCTATCTTCTGATTATGTCCTTGGTTTTAACTGTTACTGCTCTCTTCCCACTGGCCTACACTGCTCCAGTTCCTCTGAACCTTTGTACTTCTCAAATACAAAAGGCCCTCCCCTATCTCAGATGCTTTGTATTTGTTAAGCCTTCATTCTGTAGTATCTAACCTGAGATACTCTATTTATTCATAGTCATTTGCTTAGTGAAAATGGTATCTCCAAAGAGCAGACCTCTGAGATTACCCTACAAAAACACCACCCTACTTCCCTGTTTCTTTCACAAAGTAATTTATCCTCTACAGCTCTTACCAACACCTAACATTTGTTGTATATGTATTCATTTGAATGTGCTCAGAATTTTTTAATCATTTATTTATTTATTTAGTGCAGGGTCTCACTACGCAGCTCAAACGAGTACTGATCCTCCTGTCTCAGCCTCCCTAGTGCTGGGAGTACAAGTGTGCACCACTGTGTCCTGTTTTGGTGGCAGACTTGGAGTGGGGCCATTATGGCTTGTGTTACTGGGGATCATACCCTGGTCCTTGCACTTGCCAGTCAGGCGCTTAGAGCGTCAAGCTATCACCTCAGCCCAATTCATTAATTATTATAATGTTTGCTTCATGAGAGCAAAGTTATTTTTGCTTTATTGCTGTGTCCATAATAATAACTGTGTGTAGTAGATGGAGTGTATATACTGGCCGAGTGTCAAACGGATGAATAAATTAATAACTGAGCATGTTTTGTAGATACAACAGGGTGACAGGAGTCAAAAGAGCTTTTGTTTTTCAAGTCCGTGTTCTGTCAATTCTAATCTGATAGTTAATTTATTTCAATTCTTTGAGTCCTAAGTCCTGCCTTCAGACAATGCAACTCATTCTATCAACTATGTTTAGGTTATAAGATTGTTTGCTGTTAAAACTAATTGATTTAAATAACATCAATAAGAACTAAATTTTCATAGGCATTTATTATGTTCCTCACATTCTGATTATTGTTTTGGATTTGTGTCTTGCTAAATCATCTCAAAAATTTCTATTATATCAATGAATTTTTTCTTCTTTCTTTGTAATGATAGTTGTTATTACATTTTACAAAAGAATGAATGTAAATATCATACCACTAGAGAAGTACTTTGTAAGAGGGAGGCCCTTAAAATTAGATACACGTAGGTCCAGCAAGATAGCTCAGTTGACTAAGCTGCTCCTGACCCTTGGGCTCACTGAGTGGCCACCAAATCCAGGTGTGGTGGTGCACACCTGTAATCCCAGGGTTGGGGAGGCTGAGATGGGATTATCACTACAAGTCCAAGCTGCATATTGAGACACTATATGAAATATATAAAGAAAAAAAAAGTGAAATAATAGATACTCTTATCATAATACTCTTTCCTCATGAACTAGTCTATTCCAATGAATTTCAGCTTTTGAAAGACAGCACTCACTTTTTAACCATCATTTATGCTAGATGTAAACACAAAATGCAGATTTGATATGAATGAGTGTGAAGAAATAAGTTTTCTAACTAAGAATGAAAAAACACTGTATATAGGAGTTGCCAATTACTATAGTGTAAGCATTCCCACCACACCATTTTTGCATTACCAATTTGAAGTCAATGAATGCACATTTGGACTAGCACTGTTCACAGTAAGCTCTCTTAGAAAGGCCCAAAGGCAACACTGCTGCCCATCTTACTGAGACAAGCAAGAGAAAATTGAAAATTGCTTGACTCTCCCCTTTCTCCTGTGCCAGCCAGAGAGGTGCAGCCATAGGCCCACATCCACTGTGCTCCTCCTACTCTCTCCCCCTTAGCTCACCCTTGGCTCCCTGAGCATGGACTGAAAGCACGTCCTCTTGTCCTCTCCTAGCCTCACAACTATTTCACAGTTACTCCCACAATGCCCAGACAGGAATGCAGCTCCTCCCACTACTTCCCTTTAAGGAGCTGCTGCCACCTCCCTGCAACAACAGCTAGAAACCTTTCCTTAATGGGGCAAAGGCCAGAGAGGCATAGCCTTCATGTCCCTGGGCCTAGTAACATGTGATTATTGTAATGAGAACAGCTTGCTCCACTAAAGAATCCCCAACTTTACTCTCCCATTTTTATGAAGACACGAAAGCTGTCAATCAAGAAGCTGCATCTTTAGGTGTTCTGAGGAACTGCCACCACCAGCTGTAATGCTCTGGGCAATGTCTTCTCTAACCACAACAGACTTGAATTTGAACCAATCATCAGGCTCAAATTAGAAGCCTGAGTTTAGTCTACTTTGAACCAACTGCTGAGTTCAAACTGACCAATCACAGGCCTGATGTAACTATGTAAGCACCACTATCCTCCCACTTCTCTAATTAGGCCGGCACCCTCTGGTGCAGTGACCACTTTGTACTGCAACACAAATCCTGTCCAAATAAAGCCTCATTCTTGTCATTCTGTAAATCTATCCACAATTTATTTCTGAGGTGGGGAGATTCTGAAGTTTCAATAAATCTTTTCAATTATGTTTAGTAATGTGGGTGGAATAATAGGTTTATAGAAGAGGTATAAACACTAGGACATACTAACCTTCAATTTCTCCTGCAATAAGCAGCTGATTAAGATTAGTGATAGAGACCAGCACTCTCCTGGGCATCAGAATTAGCTGGTGGCATCCAGCAGCAGCAGGGGACCAACAAGTGACATTGTTAACCAATGGTACCCACTATTAACAGTATCACTGGGGACATCGGGACTCAAATGTGTAACACTAAGGACAGAGCGACATTGAAACTCAAAGCCTGAAATGAAGAGCAGAGCTACACTTTGCTGGTGTATGGTACCTATCTGAGCTGAGCAAAGGAGCCCTGTATTGATTCACAAATTATAGATGTAATTGCCACTAATCTTAACTACATGTCTTTCTGAAAGTGCAGTCCATTTGCTCTGTCCAATATAGAAAATACGCTATTTGTGTTGAAACACTTTAAGACTTGATATGCCTCCTACTTCCAAGTTTAAGGTCAAAACATTTAATATGCCTTGATTTATTACTGCGTATTCAACTTTTCCTTCTCTTTAATCGTGCCTCTTCCCTGTGCTTTATGCCCTAGCCCTAGCCTGAGCCCTCTACTAGAAGGGCTAAATGTTCAGGAACTATGTGTGTTAATCTCAGCACTGAAGTCTGATTTTTGAGTACTGCACCTGATTTAGATAAGTGTATGAATTTAAAATGTTATATTCTGATTGCAAAGCTTTTGACCCGCTAATACTATGTGACTCTATTTGTGTAGAATGTGAGAATATTTCTGACTTAGAATTTTACCTGGAGTAGAGCATTATGGATGTTGTTTTATGTATGGTGCATTATTATTCAATTTCATTTCCCCTGGTGCAAAGCTGGCAGGCTGCTCCTTTGTGACAGATGTGCTTGCTTTGGTTGAGTCCCCACCACAAGGCATCTTATCAGTTTTACTAATGTTTGCTCTTTTATACTGCAACAGGTAACATGATTCATCCAGTCCATATAAGTCAGGAGTCTGATGCAGACATAAATCTTCATAGCAGGTCGATATGCCCAAAGCATCTCATTTGTTGGCAACATTGGAAGCATGTCTACTACACGGATGGATAACACATGCATATATAAGCATCGGTAAAATTATCCAGGTATTCATGAGCAAATAGAAGGTTTTATTCACTATCACTTAATTTTGAGAATCAGAAACCCAAAGATTTGTAATGGAACTTTATTCAAGCGGTCATAAATACCAGTTTGGCAAACCTTGCTAGACCTGACATAACTCAGTCATTTGGAGATAGTTTTCACATGCAAATTCTCAGGTTCAGAGTTTAGGGATTCTTTGCCAGGGAACCCTGAGTGGAATTTGGGAATCTGCAATGTTCTGACATCCTAGTTGGGGATATAACTGAGTGGCACAAAACTTATCCAGCAAGCACAAGGTTCTGAGTTCAATTCCAGGTACAAATAAATAAATAAATAAATAAATGAAAGTTCTGACAGGTTCAGATCTGATCCTGAGTGGCAGCTGGGCTTTGGATAAAAGTTACTGTATTCACTATTTATAAATACAAATAAAGTGAAGACGGTAACTTGTATATTCAATTTCCATTTCTATTTCCACCCCGATGCCCTAGAAATGTTCCCTAACATTCTCTGTTCTGAAAGATTCTGAGGAGACATCATGAAAAATGCCAGCATTCAATATTGATGGCTTCAGTGAACCTGCACGAGAGAGTTGCACTGTGTGCCGCTGTATTTTATGACCTCAATGTACTCCATCCGTAGCTTCCATCTTTCCTAGTGTCTGTATATGTGACCTCTTAGTGTTTCCTGAAATATTTCCACTGAGAAGAAAGTTACAACTCTCTAGAGGCAACATATTCCATCTTCCTCCATTCTTTGCTCTTTGAAATAAAACTTCCTTTCTGAACATTCTATTCAGCTAAGAATTTTATTCTTTAGGCCCAGATAAAACATGTCTCTACCTTCTGCCGGGAATGACCATTCAGCCATTAAAAGGCTGTGGTTACCTGACCCTAGATCGTGTCTTCTGTAAGTTAATTTAAACAGCATCACTCATTTTCTGACATGTCTTAAACCCCTTCTCACTACTGGTCATTCTCCCATAGCCATATTTCAGCTGCATAACTGCATTAGTAGTATGATGCTTACAAATACATGTCATTCTCCTTCTCTAGTCTGAAAATCTTTTTAAAAAGACTATTACTGAACTTCTGTTTCTATTTAGGTACTAATAGTTGAATAACTCTAGCATTTTGGACTGGGGTTCTCTCTTATTGAATTGTATTTAGCTTACATGCATTAAAATTTATTTCACTTATGATTTTGTCTAAGTTGTTTTTCTCTAACATGTGAATATTATAGAATCAAAATATAATCCCAGCTGATATCCTTTTTTACTTTACACTAAATCCTGTTACACTAGATCCTTCTATACAGCAGGATTCTCAGGGTATTGATTGTTAAGAATCTGAGGTTAAACAGACCTGAATCTTAACTTTACTTTTTAAGTAGTTACGTAATCATGGAAGTTCCTTAAATTCCTTCAAGTGTCTTTTATTTTATTTTATTTTGTCTTGTTGTTCTTTTCACTTGCAACATGTGAAAATAAAGTTAGTCTTCTGGAATTATTGCCAAGTGACACTCCCAAAGCATTAGCTTGGGCCACTTTATGGATTTTTAAAAAAAATAACATTTGTTTCATCTTTGGTTTTTGGTCATCTAATTCACCTTTGATTCTCAAAGTTTCTTATGACATTCGCTATCAAGAAAATGTGTTCAAGCATGGTATGGTGGCAAAGGTCTGCAACTCAAGCATTCTTCAGGCTGAGGCAGGAGGACCTGCGTGGATGAGTTCAAGGCTAGCCTGGGCTACATAGTGAGACCTGGCATCAAAAAACCTCAGAACAATAGCAAATAAAGAGATGATCACTTCCTTATACTTTCATCAATTCATTAGTATACACAAAACTGTTATTTGTTTCCATTACACCAAAGCCTCTGCTAGACAACATGGAATGTACTGGTGAGTGGCACAGATAAGTTTTTGTAATCATGGAACTCACAGTAGATGGGAAAAATGATGAAATGGATAAATATGTACAGTATGGCCTAAAAAAGTAGAAAGTTTCATGAAAAGCTGTATATTTTAACACAACTATTTATCCAAAATAAAACAAATTAGAGATTTGTCTTTTATTTCTGCCCTGTGAATTTCTCTAATTAGACTACATCTAGGAACTATATCCATGAAAGTAAAATTAACTAAGCACCTGCTAAATTTAGCAAGCTCGGGGACCAGGGTTTGATCCGCAGTCCAGCATGCCACTGCAGCTGCACACCTGGGGCAAGCTGAGCCTGTGTCGGAGTCAGGGTGTGGTGGTGCATGACTGTAATCCAGCCCTGTGGAGGCTGAAACAGGAGCATAAAGACGTGTCTGAACTACGTAGTGAGACCCTGTATGGAATACATTTTAAAAAGAAGTAAAATGAGTATTAAGATATGGGATATGGAAAATAATTAAAGGTCTTGAGGATCGCAAGCTTCACGAAGACAGGATGTTTCCTTGGTCATTGCTCCATCTCCAATAACGAAGTGAACAACATGTACTCACTCGCAACACATACTCGTTAAGGAACAAATGCAAGAAATCACGGCCGTGGAATCAGGCTAACGGTCATTTACTGGTTGAAAACTGCACACTGAGTAAGAAAGCGAAAACATTTGCTGCCGGTGCTTCCCCTGCCTGAACTATTTATGTCTCCGTCCATAGCCGTTAGGTCCGTAAATAACAATGGAAGCATAAACAGTTGAGAGGTAGTGGTTCCTATATGACAGGAGTCATCCCAAGTCTGGATTTTTAAACTAAAGTGTGCAAAATGCGTGAGTATATAAATGTGTATTTGCTGCATGAGACTTCTTAACGGGGACTGTGGGGACTGAAACCCCTAGAGGACTCTCTGGCCATGTATCTTGTGCAGCAAAGGAGCACCTCAGAGACAGAAAGCAAAGCACGAGTGCAGTATTGCTGAGTGACACACGCTGTGGTGAGTAGTAGTGTTCCTTGTGCTCTGATTCCATCTGCCTGGGGTGGTCCTTCGTATCTCCCTGTCAGTCACATAGTTAGCTGGCTTTAATGAAGAGATTAGAAAATTAAATTCCTGGGTACAGATACACCCTACAACATACTTTGTTTTATTTCTGAGTTTACCTAGGCAGCTTCATAAATTGAAAATTAAACAAAACCCAAAATGCATAAAGATTTCAGGAATAAAGTCCTATCTATGAAATCCTGAGGGACTTGATCCAAGAGTATTCAATTATTTAAAATATGAGAATTAATTAGAAATGAGCACTGGTCTGTAGAGGGAAATGGGGATAAGTGTTGGTCTGTAGAGGGAAATGGGAATAAAATAGGCATGTTTATGTTTGCAACATCTTGGATGTGCTTGGTCCAGTTCTGTAAAACTAGGGCCAAAAGTATGGATATAAACAATGGAAAGTTGTCGACTGGGGATGTGGAATGTAATCAGAGAAAAAAATAGCTCTACAAAACATCACACCTGGGTCAACAAAGACTCCAGGGAGGCAAGCGCTCTAAGTTTCTTGGTTACCAAACTCGCTGTGACTCTCAGTGTGTTACAAGATGTGCCATGTGTTGACAGGGCACATGACAATGTTGTCTCAGAGAAGCAAAGTTCATTTAACTGGCAAGGTAGCTATGTAGCTATATAAATCAGCAGGTTGCAGATCCGTCAAGACCTCTACTCTCAGACACAGAGCATGTGGAATTGGTGAGTCTGTCATACAGGCTGCTAATTCAATAAGATACACAGGAGTTCAAAAATTAACTCAGTTTCAAAGAAAAAGCTTCTTTTTTTGCATTGTAAAATTGCTTTTAATTTCATTTGTTTGTAAAGTGAAATTTGGTTTAACGATAACACAAATTTTACAGATATAGGAATATGATATGGTGTTTGTATCAGGTCAGCTGTATCTGCACTCTTAAGTATTGTCTCTTAAGGGATGCATTTTATTGAACTGGTCTCAGGTCAGTGTACAAGTAAGGCCTGGCTGCCTCCTTACTGCAATGCACTTCTCTTGGCCATGGTCTCAAGCCTCCACCAGATGTGGGTCAGCAGGCAGGACTAAGATGAGGTGGGCTCCTCCATTCTGCAAAGAAAATGCAACTAAGTGGACTACTGCTCTGCTGCCTTTCACCCTTTTTTGACAAAACATAACTTGCAGTCAGACCACAAGATGCAATTGACATGGCTTTGTTTATTTTTTCTGTTCAGTTTTTTTGGGGGGTTGGAAGATTTTAACTCAGGATTTATATTCTTAAATAGTAGCTCCTTTAACAAATCATCTGAAATATTTTATACTAGCTTTTCAAATGCACAATATATTGTTGTTTTCTAGAATGATGCCATTGTGCAAAAGAACACTGCAACTTATTCCTAGAGTTTATTTTCAACATGAAAAAATACTATTTCTATAAATCTGGCAGTTGGTGAATTAGGAAATGCTTCTGACTCATGATATGACCTGGGATTGTTAATATGTTGCTTGTCACATTTCCAGTGCTGGTACAAAATATCCAATATACACAGTTTAAGAGAGAAAGGTTTGTTTTGGCTGTTGGTTTCAGAGGTCTCTGTGCATAGCAAAGCTCTCTGTGTTGCTTCTAGGGTTCTGTAAGAGCAGAAATGCATGGCAGAGAGGTGAGGTGGAGGAAATCTGCTCATCTCATGGAAGTGCAAAAGCAGAGAGAGTGAGAGTGACAGTCAAAGAGCCTGAAACAACATCTACTCTTCAAAGACATGGTTTTAAGAACCCACTTCCTTCAACTGGATTTGACTAACTCATAATCCATTCAGTTCTATATCCATCAGCATATCACTTAACTACTAGTGAGATTCAACTCTATATTCCAACCATTTCTCTATGCATCTAATTACTCAATGCCTGAATCTTTGGAGGATACCTCATAGCTCAACTAAAATACAAAGTCTGCAATGTTGACGTTTAAAAGACATCTGGGTGTATTGCGTTGAACTGTAAACTGGGTTTATTCATTTTTTAATTTTTGTCATCCTTGTTCTGCTATATGACTTCATTTTTATAGAACGTCAACTTCTGAAGTTTAACTGGGTGTGTGTTTCTCATTCCAGATTGAAAAATCAATGGAAAAGTCTTTAAAAAGCCTTCTCTCAAGAGATCACAATGAAACCAGTTAAAAAAAATTAGTAGTCCTTTACATCTTGTTAAAGCAGGATAATGCACCTCATCACAGTGAATATACTAGTTTCCATATCAAAATGCATTATAGTGTTTTAATAACTGGAATTTTAGAAACTACTGTTCTAAAAATTCAGTGTTCTCACCTCTTGCTTGGTTTAACATCCTCTCTTGAAACAGTGGAAGTCTCACTTTCAAATGTCCAATTTCACTCGGGAAGTAGCTCAGTGGTCTAAGCTCATGCCTGGCAAGTGCAAGGCCCAGTGCTCAATCCCTGGTACTGCGCATTGCACTAGCCCCTGAATCTGGGCACACCACGCTGCCCTGAAATTGGGCATGTGGCGCATGCCTGTAATCCCATCTCTGAGGAGGCTGAGTCAAGAGGATCGCTAGGAGTCTGAACTATGTATCAAAAAGCTGTTTCAATAATTTAGTAAATAAATTTTTAAAAACTTTCAAGTGTTCAATATTAATTTAAGGGATCACCTACTGAGTGTCTTCTTCTTAATTAATGTGATGGGAAGCAGTGAGGAGAATTGAGCAACTGATCCATGAACAAGTAGTAGTTGTAGAACTATTTAATAATAAAGTTTGCACAGTTCTTTGTTATGTGTCAAATGGCAAAGTCCTTCATGTGTTAGCTCATACAATTATCACAATAGTCTAGAGAAAATATTTCTGACATTTCCTTGCTTATACTTACATAAATGTACAAAGATTAGATATCTTGCCTGAAGTCACATGGTTTATGTCCTGAAGACATGGTGATTTCTATTCCTACAGCTGTTTTCAGAAGCTAAACATCACAGTGTCTATATTTGCTTTCAAGCAACCTGATGGCAGGATACATGTGTCCTGCATGAAGTGCAGTCTAATTCTGTACTTGCCTTTCCCTCCTTTATGCAAGCTGTTTACTTATTTATCCATTAATGTATCAATTATTTACTGTTTATGTACAGTATGCTAAAATACCATTTGAATTCCCTTATGTACATACCTTTCTCGGGGTTCTACTCTGCCATAAAGAAAGGTGAACTTGAGTGATCTGTAGGAAAATCAACACACAGACCATAATAATAAGTGACATACAAGCTTAACTCTTATGTTGTTTGTCTTAAAGGAGAAATCCAGAATAAACATAAAGAGCAAACTAAATATTGATGATAGGAAGTAGAGAGACAGATTGATCTCAAAGGGAGGGGAATCACGAATTAGAGGGGGCAGGCAAGGATTTCATAGGAAAAGGAATACATTTAAGATGTGTCGTGTTTGTGTACCACTTCATGAAAGGAATGTACAGATTATGTATTATACACAAAAAAGTCATATCAGGGACTGAAGACATGGGTGAAGTCGGGGGAGCGAATGTAAAGGAATCTAAAACAAGAACTTAGGCATGTTCTGAATATTTATAAATTTCCTAAAGAGGAATGTAAGATTTATGTGCTACATGTATGTACTAATAAACCAAAAAAATTCACAAACTCATTTTGTCTTGCAGTCATAGTTCTCTAAGATGCAGTCCAAATCCCTGTAGTCCCACATCTTCTTTGGAATTGCATATGGATAGACAAATGAAAATTAGCTTACATGAAACTCAAATATTTGGTATAATTCAAGACTTCTCTTTGAAAGTTTCTACTCAGAGTTTCCACAGCTGCATCTATTGATGTTGTTGTCTTTGAAAATTATGCAAGTTCAAATGATAACAACTAGAATCATTTATGGTTCTTGGAGAAAGTTGTGGATTTATTTGCATCAATTAAAATATATTTGGTGAATAAGTACCTAAAATATGGTTATTCAAATAGCCCTCATTCTTAAAGTTAAATTCACAAAAGAACAGTGTATGTCTCAGAGAAATCAATTAATTTGAGGGGCCAGGGAGATGGCTCAGTAGAATAAGTGCTTCCCTGGCAAGCACAAGGGCCTGAGTTCAAATACCTGGTTCCACCAAAAAAAAAAAAAATCAATTAATTTGCATCTTCTAATATGGGTGTCCTTCTGGCTTTTGTATTGCATATAATCTCATTTCATTATTACATTGTACCAATAACAATATTCCAAGCATTGTCTTGACAGGGAGCAATAAAAAGCAGCGTCCTGTGTGAGACAAAAAATTTTCATTTTACACAACCAAAATGCCACTTATTTTGCAGTGGTGAAATGTACTTGTGTATTTCACACATGTGATATGAATCATTTTAAAAGCTATAATCATACACAACAGATGCTAATAAATTTTATGTGTTAGGCTTTGTTTTCAGGAGAATGATTTTGATTTGCAATGCAAATGTTACATGGTGATTATGTTTAGCCATGGAAATTATGGGAGGTCTGGTATCCTAACCTCGGGGGTATTATATACTACCTGATAATATTTTTGCAGAATCCTCTTCCTAGAGACTGTGCTCCCTATGATGTGGTGGTTTGCCTGTCTTATGCTCTTATGCTTCTATGCCCAGCTTTGTATTGTTAATCATCATGAGAATATGAAGGATTTCACTCCTCCAGAGGACATCAAACAAGCAAGACATTAGTCCTGAGCTGTCTACTTTTCTTTCCTTTGCTTTCACTTCAGTAGTGGACTCTTGGCTAGCCCTTTCTTTACTCCCTCTGTTGGCTTTACAAGTCCAGGTACCTAGTTATCTAACTCCTTCAATTCACTTTTATTTCCCATGCACAGAACCATGACCTTGGCCTTACCTTCTGTAATAATCCATGATTGGTCAAAAAATATTTAGATAGATAGATAGACACATAGATAGATAGATAGATAGATAGATAGATAGATAGATACATAGATAGATGGATAGATAGATAGATACATACATACATACATACATACATAGACAGACAGACATGTACATACATACAGACAGACAGAGAGGGAGACAGATAAACAGACAATAATCTTTATATAATGAAAATACAACTTTGGTTTGAAAGCAGATCCTTGGAAAGGCATCTATACTGAAGAACTATAAACAGAAATAAGCGACTGCAGCTACCTCTGGACACCTACTTGTAAAACGAGTAAACCCAAGGTAAAATCCAAGAGACAAATCTGGATAAAAAGAATCTTGAATATGGCCATCCACTGTAGGCCTGAGTAAGATTCAGACGCGTTAAGAGAAGAAACACATGTCAAACTGAAACAGAACATACTGTAGCAAAATCCAAAACATTGGTAAAGTAAATGGTACAGCATCAAGGTTAGATGTTAAATTGGTATTAATAGAAACTTGCTTAAAGGCTAATCTAACAAAAATGCTTGTCTTTTCACAAACACACATACACACACATTAAAGTTATCACATTTGGAAGGTGTTAATTGAGTTAATTGATTTCTGACAGTGAGCTTTATCTAATGGTGAAAAGATAGCTTTGGAAGAGAAGAGTATTAGAGTTTCTTCATTAAATAAGATACATTTACTGAAGGAAATTAATATATTTTCCACCCATCTGGATTCTTATTTTGGGGATACTTATGATATTCCTAAGTCTTCAGTTTTGTATATATTGTTCTCTAAAATTAATATATATTCATGCCTATTTTAATGACTAACATATGACAATGTATTACTAGTATATATTATTAGTATGAATATATATAAATATATACATAAACATATCTATCTATCTATCTATCTCATGCCATATATAGTATGCTGTAAATATATTCCAGGTTGTAGACAGAATTTTATGACATCATTCTTGAAGCCTGTATCATGTTTTATTAATGTTTTATAAGTTATTTAAAAATTCTCCATTTAGGCATTTTCTTTCAATGTAAAGAAGTTCAGTTTATCAATGAGATTCAAACTGAATCTAGTCCAAATTCTAGCCAGAACTCAGTGGGGATGGTGAATAAATCTGTGCTTTATTTAAGTTCACAAAGCGACTCCTAACTGTAATCCTGCAATACACTTGTGATTTTGTTCTCTACCAGGAGCACAATTCATCTGATGATTTTCTTAGTGAATCCTCTCAAGGGACTCCAAAAGGGAGTTCAACTTGCAACAGCTTGATTTGGGCTTTCAAGACCCTCAGGAGAAAACCCAGGTAAGCTACCAGCACTTCTGATCTACAGAGCTAGAAGCGAATGAATGCATGGTGTTTAGCTTATCATACCTTTTTCTGTACCCAAATGAACTACTATGGACGATAACTAAGCTTGGTTGTCCTCCTCCTCAGAAACTATGAACTAGATAAGACTTCTCCCACCTCATAGACACTAGGAGTTGTGTTCAAGCCAATGTTGACCATGGAGGGTTTTGTATTTGATAGAGATAGAAAGAGAGGGGATTCAGCAATTACAGATAGCATGTTATCATCACGCTACGTCTGTTGATAAACCATTGAAGGAAACCTGCTTGCTAGCCATCTGATCCATGCTTTGCTATTGAATTTTAAATGTAAACCTCCGTATAGTGATGAAAATGGTCAATGTATTGGTGTAATTACAAATAATTCTCCTTAGCTTTGATGGTGAAGATTCCTATCCTGTTGCATCTGAGAAACAACACAAGTGATTGAATTATTAAATGAACTATAACCAATATATTTGAAATGGTTAAATGTAAACCAATTTAAACCAATAATTTCCTAAATTTTGAAACTATCTCAAACTTTTTTCCCCAAGCTTATCTGCTCAGTGGAATATTTTATGACTGCAGCACATTAGGACAAATCTTTGTCAGCTGCTCAGTTTCTATTGATTTCTGATTTTCCAGACCTAAAGAAAATAAGAATCATGAGAAAAGATTTGTTGAGAATTTAGGTATGATCAGTCAGCAGTTATTATATTTTCAAATTTATATTTGCATTTATTTTTTCATATTTATTTATTTTAACATCAGTTATTTTAAAGAAAAAATATAAAAACAATGGCACAAAATC
>NDGN011448395.1:0-14688 GCA_002564285.1 Tympanoctomys barrerae
ATATATATATATATTAGGAAAGATATATTAACAAGAACAAGAATGGCACAAAGTCTTTGACAAAACTCATTCTATTCACAATTCTAATTAAAAGAAAGAACTACACCTGTAAAGGGCAAGCAAGACTGAAGTTATACTCTGGTGGGGTACAATTTTACATTCTACCTTAATGAACAGTGATTGCATTTCTCCTACATCCAAGAATACTGACTGCTTAGGCTCTGAAGATTCATCTCTTTCTAGAAATTGTCAGTCTCCAGCAGCTGCCACTTTTACAGTTATGTTCAGTACCTGGGCTCAGCCCAATCCTCACAACCTATCGATAAGGAAATATAACAGTCCCATTCCCTTTTCTAAACATGAGGAATCACTTAAATTCTATTTTCACTGTCACTGTAGCCTCTCAGGCAGTGCTGTCATAAATTATTGAGACTTCTGCACAAGACACGTATCTTTTCCCCCTTATTTATTAAATACTTCATCATTAATTTATCTCAAGATAGGCTCACAAATATACATTTTATAACAGATCATACAGCAATGTTATGTATTATTGGTGCTCAAGATGCTATTCTGAGCTCCATCAGTTGGATCTCATGTCCTTTGCCGTACTCTATTTGTTTAGAATGCTATCTTATATTTTAGGACAACAAAATTCTCCAACTCTTCATCGGTTATATTTGTTGGTCAGTAATAGAATCAGTCATTTCCCCAAGGATGTCTTCTTCCATCCATGGGAGAGTTCATGTTTACAGAATGTTATTAATACTATAATATGGATTCTATTTGCTCCAAAAGAGCAGGGCCAAAGAAGACATGCATGAAACTCATGCAAACAAAAGTCTATAGTTGTGTAATATATAATCTAGGTTTGCATATATATAATATGAGTTCAGATTTATTTCTGTATTCCCATTTCAGTACCAAGTATTTACCCACTTTTTCCATAATCTGTACTTACCGGTAACCTTACTTCCTCCTGAGGTAGAGATTGGACCCTGCAATTTATACATGCTGGGAAAGCACTTGTCCCTTACACTATTCCTTCAGCCTCATAACCTACTTTAATAATTACACTTGTGATTTTTTTCAACTAGTTTACCAAATATTCCTATTCTAAGGCATACATAGCTCAAAATTGTAGGCCCTCTTCCTATGAGAAACAACTTCACAAACTGTATTACAGTTTTCCTGTATCTTTTCTGTCTTTCGTTTTACAATTTTCAACTATCTCTTTCCTAATCTACTAAGATAACCAGGTTTAAACACAATCTCTGCAGTTACACTCTGATGTAGGATATGATACAGTTAAGTGTATTTGTCATTTAGAATATCAACCTGAGATTCTTGGACTATGGCTTGATTTTTTATAATTTTCACATATTAAGTTTCATTATATTTGTTTTAAAGTTGTATGGGTTTTGACAATTGATGGATATCATTCATCCATCACAAAGTGATTTTGCTTTGGAAGCTTCCTCTGCTGTTTCCCTATCAGGCACCACATTCCAAAAGCCATGGCAACCAATGTTTTTCATCCTTACACTTTTGACTTTCTAGTATGACATATGACTGGTATTCCTAATGTTGTATTTTAAATTTTCTTTTGCTTGGCAAGATGCTTGGTAGTTTCAAAGAATTTGTGCTCGCTTATTTTAGTCATTGAATATTCTTTAACTGTATTGTATTTGTCCTGTTTTCTTTTTTATGCTTTTGTCAATTCAAGGGCGTCTTGGGTGCTTGTACTTCTGTTCTGAATAAATATGCTATAAAAATCACTTAGTTTTTTATGTGGTAATAAATTTTCAAGTTGGTTGCGTAAACATGTACAAGTGTGACTACTGGACCATATAATAAGTCTGTACTTATCTGATAAAAATGTGCCACATTGTATTCCAGATTGTAAACCAGTTAACAGTTTCACTTGCAATGAATGAGAGCTCCTGTTCTGCACATCCACCAACACTGCTGTCGTCGGTTATGGGGGCTTTGGTCATGTTAATAGGCACACAGTGGTAACTTCTGGATGTGCTATCAGCAATTCCCAAATGAAAATGATGTTGAACACTCTTCATGTCCTTATTCCCAGCCGTGTCTTAGACATCGTCTTTGACAATGTGCACATGAGCACAGTCTCCTCTATTTCTAGTACCTGTCAGATGTACTTTGGGTTCTTTGAAGGGAAAGCACATCCCATTTTTTTATTTGCTTTTCTTTTTTAAGACAATTATTACTACATTAGTTTGGTACATAATGATTGCACTCACTGTGGTTAGCTGTTTAAGTACAAAATGTCTTAATTATCTTTTGATTCCCTACATCTTCCTTCCTTTCCTGTTCCCTCTGTCCTGGTCCTCTTCCCTTTTGAAAAAGTTCTATCTCCCCATTTCCCTTTATCTACTTATTTTTATTGCTCTTTAATTCATTTAAACTTTGCATTTCACATATAATTGAAATATATTTAAGATTGCTTATCTGATACATTTCATTTAATATGGGGTAAAGGACCATCCATTTTATTTCAAATGATTCAAAATCAGTCTTCTTTATGGCAAAGTGCTATTTTATTGCTATGGATTCCACATTTTCTTCACCTATTTATCTATTGGTAGACACCTATGTCACTTCCAAAAGTTTATTGTTATGAATTGTGTCACTGTAAGTGTGCCTGAATCACCCTAAGTGATGTCTAACCCCCCTGGAAAGATACCCAGGAGGGGTGCAGCTAGCTCAAATGGAATTTTAATTTTTAATTTAAAATCCCCTTCATTATTAGTAGTGCATATAAGTATACAGTAGGCAAGTTCATGCCCGTGCTAACAAAGCAATCTAAACAAAACTTATTTTCCACACCCCAAGAAAATCCAGTACACTGGAAGTGCAATCCAGTTTTCCCTCTTGCCAGAGTGAAACTGGTGGCTGAGAGCTTCTCCCAATCCTATGGTTTTGTGTTGACGCAAGTACAACACGGAGAACTGGCCAGAAATCTTCCTTTCAGCTGCCTTTAATGTGAATGCTTTTGCACTCATGGTGGTATAGTAATTTCTTACCTGAATTCTGGATGTTTTGTAAAGAGATTTGAGGTTGGATCAGCTCACCTGTGAGAAATAAGGCTTTGAGATTACTATTTCATTCTATTTCTGGTTAAAATTTTATCAGGTCACCATTTGCTTCTTTATAAAGTAAATTGCTCTACAACATATAATGCTCTATAAGGCTAGGATGTTATATAGTATAAAATAGTATAGTATAGTATACTATTTAGTATATAGTATAAAATATATACTATATTTTATCAGTATATATACTGATGAGTCTCCATGTCCTTCATAGTTATACAAAAGATCACACATAATAATTTCAACTGAGTTCTTTGCAAAACAATGTACTCTGTACTTGAAGTTATTTTGGTGGTCACTATTATGTTGTCCTTATACCTAAATAAAGGTGTAAATTTTAATTCTATTTCTTTATCCTATGTTCTACGATTAATGAAAAATGATAAATTGAATATGGTTAATAATAATTGAAGCTTTAATTGCCACTATGTTCATTTTTATTCATAATACAGGCATATCTGCCACAGTGATTACCATGTTGGGTACTCATTAGGTGCTCAATTATTTTCATTCATACTGATAGATAGTAAAACATCAGGTTTTACTAACTAGTTTTGGTTTTATTTAGTGCTGTGTGTGCATAAGGTATTATTTAGAATCATCAGTACATGGGCTGGGGAGATGGCTCAGTGGAATAAGCGCTACCCTGGCTAAGCACAAAGGCCTGAGTTCAATCCCCTGTTCTTAAAAAAAAAAAAAAAAAAGGTATCATCAGTACATATAAGTAAATCAACTGTCTGTTTTTCATTATTACACTTTTGCTAAATTACATTCTAAATTCAAAGACATTTAGTTCCTATTATAATTGATGACTTGAAAGGCGTTATTAGCCACAGGTTGTAGCATTCATATGTGCCTCCAACTATCCAGATAACTGTTAAATAACAAACCAAGGCATAAATCAATCACTTATTATTTATTCAAAAGTTATAGAGGACAATCTCTTGACCCAGAGTGTTAAATATTTAACCAATGTAGTGGGTAAAAAGAATCTATATTTTATCAATAAAATTACTGAGTAAAGATACATAAAAGAGAAATGTTTGATGGGAAGCAGCTTAAAAACATTATACTTAGAAATAATTTAATTATAGTAATATTTAGAAGAAATGAGATATAATAAAATGTTCTGACTAATAAGATATCTGAATAAGTGTCATATGAGAAGCATTGCTTACTTCCACTGTTTACCTAAATCATTCTTTATTTTCAGACACTTTGCAGCCCAGCATCTCATAGAATTCCTTCTGCCTCAGTTTCTTGAGTATTGAGATTACTCATTTGAACCACCCTATTCAGCTTGCCAATTTGAAATTATTATAAATGTAAATCAATCCTTTATTGATAAATACATAATATCTAAATATGTTGTTTTCTCACATTATAGAAAATTCCATTTTAATCTTATATATATGAGCGATGGTAAGGCAAAATATGTAAAAAGTCCACTCAAAAATCCAGTCTCAATAAGATGACATATATTTCTCTTTCTGTACCATCATTCACTCATGATACTAAAATGCCATCCCCACAAAACGAAGAAATAAAGCAAGACATAGAAAAAAGCATTTGGATATGTAGGAGGAAAACAAAACACTGGTTAGTGACCCTTATTGGGAGAAGTCATGTTCAGATTGGGTGTTTCGTAATTCATCCCTTTAGCAAAGATTCCAGTAGCTCTCGAATGCCGGTCAAGTAAGCCTAAGTAGGCTTCATCCTTCAACTGGCCAAGCAAGGTTCCTGACAAACCCACTGATAGAAAAAAGAAAAGTCCATCAAAGTCTCAGCTGACAAAAAAAGTAACCCACAGAATTCTCTCACAGACACTGGATGGTCAAGCACGTGCAAAGAGCATCCTATCATAGTAAAAAACACAATAAATACCTGATCAGGTGGTCCTCTTCTGTATGGACCAAAGAGTTCTTTTCATGAGCTAAGGAAACAATAACAGTTCAGTAGCTTCTACAGGGAAGATCAAACCATGACAAGATATATACCTAGCACACAGGCACTCTACTTTTGTTTTTGCTAGGAAGAGATATTCAGCAGCCAGTCTGTACTGCTCGTTATTCCAATCAGTAATATTTTTCCTCCTCCTGTGAACTAATCAACATAAAACTAAAACTAAAACAAAAAAACCTTTTAAATGAAAAGTAGCTGACAATGATGAGACCTTGACATGTTTAATTTATTCACAATAATCCAAGATATAAGATGTACTCTTTTTGTATCACAGACAAAAAAGTCTCTTTCCCATTTTCAAACTAGCAAATATTGAACGTTGGGGATCTTTCTTCTAGGTAGCAAGCAGTACATGTGGGAAACAGAGAGACACTCCAGTAAATAAAAAATGGAAGCCAACTGAATAGGTGCAATTTTTCCACAAAGAATGAAAATCAAATCATTGGTTTCAAATCTTCTCAGAAATTTGACTATATGAAGAACCTAAAAAATCAGAACAACCATAATTTATATATGTTAATCAAGTCAAGATTCTCTAATAACTTACATTGAATTTTTTAAAAAATCAGGATATAACTTGGAAATAATTTAATAATGGAAAATATGAAAAAAGAAATTAAAATACTTATTTGGATTCAATAACTAAGTGGATATGACAATAAAATTGATGGATTGAAAACAATCAAGAGGATTTATCAAAATAAACAACAAAAGGGTATGTTTTAAATACAACAAATATACCCACTGTGATGTATGAGACACTTAAAAGTCCACATTTATCTGATAGGAATGTAGAGTTGAAGATAATAAACCTGCAAGAATATTTAACGTAAAACACGTAAGAATTTCTTATGTTGTATGTGACAAGACATGCACCTACAGATTCAAGATGAAGAAAGAACATCAGAATAAGTGAAATATAAAAGAAACCCAGAAAGAAACATCCTAAATTAAACTTTTCAAAGTTAACATGTGCAAAACTATCTTGAAAACAGTTGGGAGAAATGCACCTCACCTGTGGTAGAACACCAACTTCAGTGATGGCATATTTTTTATCTGAATCAATGCAAGCCAGAATGAAATAGTATAATATTTTTTCAAGTGTTGAAAATAAATCTGTCATAAATATTTCCATGNCTGGTGAAGCAGCAGAGAAGACATAATTATTTCTGAAATAGAAAGCTATAAAGATAATATATTATGCTATATCAATAATGACATTGGGGGAAAAAGACTTCCTTAAGACGGGATACAAAAAGTGATAAAAGAAGGAATATAAGAACATCAGGAGACAGAAAAAGAATAACAGAGAAATTCAGAAATGCAGTGTGGAGCCTGTAAGAGGAGGGTCTTGGCAGAGACCCAGGTCCATGAGCCGTACAGGCTTACCTGACCTAATAGCTGTGATGAAATCTGTCGAAAAGCAGATTAGACCACATGAAACCAGGAAAGAAGGCTGAAGTAGAAGCGGAAGGAAGAAAAGCAAAGGAAAGAAGGAAGAAAGGAAGGGGCAGATCAGGGCAAGGAGAGAAATGTGGTGACAGGAAGGTCAAAGTATAAAGCAATGCCTGTGTAAGTAAAATGCTATGCAGCGCACTTTACCAAGGTTTAAAGGAAGGCTAGCGGCCCTAACTGGATATTAAATAGATACCTGTTGAATGCATACCCCCATAATTTATGTGAGGAATTACTATGGATGTCAAATACATGGCAAAGGTACATGGAATGTGGATTTTCTTGTGGCTTTGGCGTCATTATATCTACCCAGTATGTTTTCTAATGAACCAACTGTTCTGCAACTTCCTAGATTATAGCTGAACTTGAGGTCTCTTTAATAAAGCAGGCCTTATAGAATTCTAGGGCATAATCCTGTGAATATTTTAAAATCTAGCTTTCTTTGTCTCCGGTCAAAACTGGCATTGGGACTTGAAGGTAGTTTATTGAATTTTTTTGCGAGTAGAAAGATCAACAAAAGCCTAGGTAAAAATCAATAAGATGGAAAACGCACCTGCCTGATCTTGTCTGCAAGTTGTATGAGACAGGATCATTTCTTTCAATTGTAACCTGATCTTCATCGTGCCCTGAAATTCCAACTAATTCAGTACCTTGTATTGTGAAATCTTTAAAATACTTTAAAAATTGGGTTGAGAAACTTAATATACCTCAGGGGAAAACTTAGAATAATAGAGACATAGCCTCAAATTTTGTCAAAGGCTGATTGAAGACACCCAATTCCTGAACTGTCATTAAGTTCCACTTGAACTTTCCAATGAGGGAAGAAAAATACAAATTGAGTGAAATTATAAAATAAAACATAATTTTTAAGATCATTGACACAGAAATTGTCACATTTCAACAATGTGTATTTCTACAAACAAAACTTTCCACATGAAAAAATATGCTTTTAGAATTAGTTCTAAGAACTTAATTCTTGATAAATGATGCACAGTGCTTATCTAAATGAAATAAAGAAATATAAATAATGTGCTTAGAAATTATATATATATATATATATATATATATATATGAGAGATAGCCTCACATATCTGTTTTTCCCCTTTTTCTATAAATAGCTGTGCAGCCATTACAAAAGAGATTTTCCTGACCCAATTTTCACTGGGCTGCTTTCTCTACAAATAGCAAAGGTCTGGTTATTATTAGTGGTGCCCAATAGACCCAGAGGTAAAAGGATTATTGAATATGGCATACATTGTGTTACAGAAAGGAACTAGAGAAAATATAGCTACCAGGTTATTATAGAAACATGTTTTCTGCTTAAAGGTAAATTGCAAGGAAAAAAATTCTTTTTCATTTTAATTAGACAATCCTGTGCAAAATCCTTCAAATGGTTAGAGAATTGAGTGCAAGTTAGCAACTGATAGATTTTCAAATAACCTTTTAAAATACTTTGTTGGTCTCTGGAATTTTCAGCAGCTGTTTTGCAATTACAGATATGCTGTAGAACATATCATTCAGAGACAGATGAATTACTGGAAATTTTAGTGAAGCAGAATCAAAGGCTGACAAGGGGCTTTAACTTAGAAGATAAAGAAGGTACAATAGGGCTGTGAAAAGTTTTATTTGAGATCATTTCCTTATCTCCCAAAGACTGAATAAAACTTTGGAAATATCAGCAATCCAAAGCAATCCAATTTCCTCTGACCTGAGCTTGTATAAGGTAACTGCTATAGTTCAATATTTTGATTTTCTGGGGAAAAGATAAAACAAAAAAGAGGGGGAAAATGTTGATTTGTTTCCTCAGGAAAACCAAATTCTATGCAGGAATTGAACTGTATTATTTATATAAGTGTATTTTAAAATAGAAAAGCACATAAACCATATACTTCATAATATCTGTAAGTAGAATGTAAATATTACTTCATATAAATAGTATTCATATTATTTGAACAGTACATGCTATTTGTGGAAATATAACCTGACTAAAATAAAAATATATAGTATACAACCGTTTATCTATTCAGTCATAACATGAGATCTAGTGGCAGTTTTAAGAGAAAATTTGGAAAACAGCTGAGGCACTGCTCAGATTGTTTTTCTATTCTAATATATTTTCCACACAGAACTGAAGGGTGTCATCGCCTTCTAACCTGGAGCCAAATACCTATTTCTTGGAATATATCACTTGCACTTTAGTGTTTGCAGTTCTTTCAGTCTATGGACTGAGGTTCTCTCTAAATTACATGTGTTATATTCCCTCACATTGAAAAAAAAAAAAAAAGCAAGTTACCATCTTGACTTGTGGTATCCTTTTAATTAATGATTCTGCTGCTTTTCTTTCTTGCTAACAAATAGCAACATAAACAGCAAATTGTTCTTTCTCTGCCCTCCTCTTCAAAGCCCATTAATGCATTAGTTACTCAGTTCGAACCACTTCTACCGAGTTCACTACAAGCTCATTTGTACTTAATCATGTAACCGTTCTTTTCTTACTGGAATTAGGTAGCGCCTGTTGTTGTTTTACATTACCTCCATAAGGTCTGTTCTACTGGTTTTCTTGACATTATAATCTATATCTCCTTATTCCTGTGGAAATTTGACAATCACATTATTTTTTGTTTCATACAGCATGTTTCCATGAAATATATAATGCTGATTTTTCTCTTTATTCCATTTTTCTTCTCTGTACACTCAGCCTTCATAGGGTGGCCCTTTCTGTGACACTAATTTCCATAACCTAGTAACCACAGCCCTGCACTGGGCCTCATCTCCACTTCTCATAAACTCAACAGTTGTATGCCCTGCATTTGTGTTCTTATGTACCATGTGACACGTCGGGTCACAGTAGGAAAACGTTGAATGTAGTGTACTTTTTCAAAAATAAAATTTCAATATCCTTATTTTGGTGATACAAACAGTAATTCACAATGTTTGGGACATAATTATTTTCATCAGCCTTACATCAAGTTTTGTAACATTATTGCTCTATTCTGACATTCATGGCCTCCTACCTGATTCTTTGTAATTTCATGTGTATTAACTTAAACATTATTAAATTCATTTGGAGTGGCTTTATTTCTCACATGTATTTAGTCACAGTTGCATCAGCAACTCATTAAGCCCATAACTGCTTACCCTTTACATTGTGATAAGCCCTGGAAAGATTTGTGAATAGAAATGCTCTATGAGTATTATTGATAAATACAACTAAATTTTGATGATTTTTGACAATTTGGTAGAGAATAAATTTAAAGGTACAGAACATAGCATACAGATATAATGTATTCATAAATAAAAGAATTATCTTCAAATAGTTGTTCAGATTATCAGGTACAGGTCTGTAAAATTGATCAAACCACAGTTAAGAAGTGACAGAACCCTATTTTAATGAATCCGAATTTGTATAATTTACATGATGGGACTATTCTAGACTTAACAGTTTTGTAAAAAATCTTTCTATATTATTTTAAAATTTTATATTCATAATTAGTAGACTACACTGACTGTGATTTTTTGAATTTTTTATTATAAACAAATATTACTTAGGAGAGATAAATACTGTTTCTGTCAATGTCATTCATAATTATTTGTACTATATCTAAAAATCAGAGATCTTTGTAAATGTTACTCAAGAGCTATCATGTAGTATTATTCTTCTGAAAATAGTTACCATTCTATTCTTACTTGATATTTGTATAAACATTATAAAATATTAAACTTAACTATTAACTACAATTGATTTGATTTTTGATTTTTGTATATTCAGGCATTAGAGTTAACATTTGTTTTTTTTACAGGGCAATTTTTTTCTATATTATTCTATCTAGCTAAGCAGAAATACAAAACTTACTAGTTAACTTACTAGTTAATAGTGAGGTGTTTTAAGTAGATATTGATCAATTCATTAATTATACCTGCTTTAGTCAATGAATGTTTCATAACTGTTATATGTATAATTTAATAAATATATAATGAAAGAAGAAATGATGAATGTATTATGATACATATATTTGAAAAACTACAGACATTAAATTTATTGTGATGTCAATGTTCAAACCTGAGGATTTCATTTCAACTTTTTCTCTAGAAATATTATTATAGATAGCTATGGTGTAGAGAAATTAATATGCTGTCAGGAAAGGATTCTGCCCCCAAGAAAGTTAGAAACAGGTGAGTCCCAAAAGATTATGCTTGAAGAGTGTCTGAAGACAGTTATTGCAGGAGCCAGGCCTGCAATTGTCTCTAGAAATAAACAGTAGTGTGTTTATTTCTAGATAAAATAAACTGTATTGAGCACTGCCTGTTCCACCGGGTCCAGAAGGGCATCAGATGCATTGGCAAGTGACCGGAACTTGTGGACCTATCCCTTTACAGAAATGTCTGCTTAAAGCCAGTTGAGGGATAAAGAAACATCTCAGTCAGTTCTGTACATAATAATACACAGAAATAGGGCCAAATCTTCTTCTTTCAAAAAGAACCTTCCAGGTTTTCCTCCACAAGCTCTCTATTGGATCAACATTAGCCAAGCAACCATTCTGGTAATCCTATCAGTTGATTGAAATTTGACCCATATTGGACCCACATTGCAATTTTGTTTTTTTTAATTATCATGACAGTGAGCCTCAGTGTCAACCAACTCGGAATCCCTCTGGCAATCCAGAAGCTACTTTTATTGTCAGTAAGTCTCCTTTGGTTTGTGATTTATTCCAGGATATTCTGAAATTAAAAACTTGTATGACTAACATCTAACAAACTGGGAGTTATTCACTCTATTAGAAGATAACCATGTTGCAGAGCGTGTTAAATATTTTTAGATGGTAGATTTTGCATTCATAGTTTATTTATTTTAATTATCTATCTCATTTACCTTATTTGTTAAATGAAAAATTTGAGATAAGAATACTTTTAAGACTCCATTATATGGACTATTCTACATTTTTACTTCTCTGGCTTCATGCAGATATGTATATGTCAGTTCAATGTCACAGCAAAGATGCTATTGTAAGTCTCAGTCTCCTAGTTCTTTCTTAAATTCTATTGAACCTATTTTGTTCCTAACTGGATTTAGATGCATGCACTCTTTGAGAATGTTCCAGGAGCAGAAATTTGGTTCTCATTATTTTCAAAGTAAAATTAAAATTAAATTAAAGTATTTCCCTTGCTTTTGCTCACTTTGACAATATAAATATTCATTACAAAAAATTACAATAAAAAAATACCCAAAACCTCTTTCTTGGCTCTGCTATTGCACAGAGACTGAGGACCACAATCTTCCCTGATGGCAAATGATGTGAATGTGCTTCCAAACTAATTATAAACTGACTCAGATATTATTATTTAAGTCCATGCATTCTAATGTAGGGACAAAATTATTACTGATTTAGAGCTGGAAAACATATAAAAATATGAATCTGATTACAGTTGCTATACTCTGAACTATTCGTATGCTCATACACAAAGATCACAAAATCAAGGCCTGTGAGGCAACGCAGAGAGATCCTGTTTCAAAATAAAAATTAAAAAATCTGCCTGTGTAGCTCAGTACTTCTTTCATTTAATTTGCTGTCCTGCTAATCAAACAAATGAAAAAAGAATGCACAAAAATAGCAGGATATGATGGTCTATGCCTTTAATCCCAAGACTTGAGAGGCTGAGGCAAGAGAGGGCCCCTGCTATTTCAAACCAGTGTGGGCTATAGAGTGTGCTTATGGCCGGTGGAAACTACACAGTGGGACTGTACCTCAACAAAACAAAACCAAACCCAAAAATACAAAACAAAATAATAAAATGAAAAATATAAAAAAATCACAACTGGCATTCAAAATAAATCAGATTGTAACTCAATACTTATACCAATAATGTGTATACTGACTACACAAGCCTTACAATGGCTCAACCTTCTTTACATAAGAAATATTGAACAACTGATTCATTACACAAAGTAGAAAATAAGAAAGTGATGTCAGATTCCTCTGTCTAGAACATCTTATAGTCCTAGAAACAATATGATGGTGGAATGCATTTATGAAAGTAAACAGAGAGGTAATAATACCATTTCCATGAATTGAACTTAGTGGTAATCAAAGGCAACTATAACTAAAAATGAAGCCTTATACTTATAATTCTACAAACCATAAATTAGAAAGTACTCTTATTTCTACATATGAAGATAATGCATTTCACTTTTATTTCAGGTTTTGAGGTTATTTTATAGTTTGTGTCTCCATAGCAAAAACTGCTGACTAACATTTAAAATCACACATCATGAATGGTGTTTATTGAAAAAATGCTGGAAATCTGAAGTTGGTTCTGGAAGGATATGTTCCACAGGGATTAACAACTATTGCATTCCTAATATTTTATCCCCAAGGGACATTAGTCCTAAAGATGCCAACATATCGATACAGGTGCATCTATATGTGGAAACGTGCATTTTACAATAAAAAGCATATTAAGTGTTTATACAAAACTACATGTAGTGGAAAAATTTATTCCATCAAACTTTGTTACTATAATGTGTAATAAAAAGTTACATGTAGATGAATTGCACTTATAAATGTGTACGCAAAATAAAAATAAGCTACCAGAAGGACCAGTGATGAAGATGCGTATAATGTAGAAAATATAAATTAATAATTTGCATCTAAGGGGAAAGAGGGAGAATAAATCATTTTTGTAAAGGTTGACATTTCTCTATATGTAAATATAAAATGAGTTGTATAAATTTTAGCTTCTGGATTTCAAATTCACTGGAAAAGTGCATTTTATCCCTCACAATTCTAAGTTAAAACATTTAAATGACTTCATATTTCAAGCTATTTATGGTACACATAGGTAACCGCAAATAAAGTTGAAAATATCTTTGTTTTCTTGTTATATATATTGTATAAATATATCTTAATATTTTACAACCAGTTTTTGTATTTGTTTCATTTCTTTAATTTTCTGTAGTTCATGGGATGAAGTAATACGGCATAGCAGAGGAGACCTATGTTAGACTGTTACTTCTCTGCCCAACATAAAATTTCAGCAGATAGACTACGCCATTCTTCAAAAGGCCACTGCATTTATTTAATAATTATATAGCAGAGTCTGTACTCCATCAAAGGAAAAAATCTATCATCACTATCGTCCCTGGAGAAGCACAGTCTGTGGACCATTTAGTACTCTAGCTGCCTCGGGAAACAGGAGCAAACGCTGGCTAGAACATAAAAGTGAAACATATAAAAAATGTAAGTTTCTTTCAGAGATAATGGACAGTTTTATTCTGGGCATCAAGACATAAGCAGCATTCCTTCACTAGACACTCTTATCATGCCCATCCTATCAGAGCCAGCTGTCTATATACTGAATCTTCTAATAAACATAAGCCAAAGAAATTCTCGTGTTTTTAAACTGCAGATGTCAGCACTATGTCTCAGTGACAGGAAAGTAAGACATTGTGTCTGTCTAATAATATTATATGGCAGTTTCCTTTTCTTTTGTTGATTTCTACTTAAATTATGCATTCTTATAGGTAAGAAAGTGTAATTTTAAAGGTTTGTTTCTTTTGGAAATTATCAAAGCACTTCCATGTAGTAATTGCCTAGTATGTTGAAGGAATGATGGAATGACTGAATTAAAAGTAATCTTCAGGGAAAAAAAACATACACACACGAAAGCATAACCAGTGAGAATCTCCTGGCAGGTAAATACAGTTGTCACTGTTGTCTGTCTATAAGCAAAGATCTCATTTAGGGAACAGAGATCCTGAGGCATTGAAGTTTCCAAGTAAAATATTTCTCACTTAGAACTAGTTAGATTAAAAAGCAGTGTTGGTGGAGCTAAAGATTTTATAATATTACTTTATAAAAATACTCGATAAATATTCACTGAACACCAACATACACCACTCTTTCTTTTAGATCTTGATATTTATTATCATAAGTATAATTATATAATCAAATATTTTGACTACTTTTTAAGTGTATTTAGTATAGTATCTACAGGTTCTCAGTATACAGATAGGACTCAGTGATCCTCCTGTTTTTCAGCCTCCCTACCTCGCCCAGTCTCAATCTCTATCTCAGTGTGCCCCAGAGGTAGGACTGTTGGGAGCTGGCATTGATCTATCAGATGCCGCGCCTTAAAATGGCACCGGCTCCTCCCA
>NDGN011448397.1:0-10408 GCA_002564285.1 Tympanoctomys barrerae
TTTTTTTTTTTTTTTTTGTGGAACTGGGGATTGAACTCAGGTCCTTGCACTTGCCAGGGAAGCTTTTAGTCTGCTGAGCCATCTCCCCGGCCCCTGATACTCATTTTTATGATCTGACAACACTATTGTATTGGTTTCTACAGTTCTCTTCTTTTTTTTTTTTTTGGCGGAACCGGGGATTGAACCCAGACTCTTGCACTTGCCAGGGAAGCGCTTATTCCACTGAGCTATCTCTCCGGCCCCGACAGTTCTCTTCTTTTAACTCAAGTTTTTGGCTAATATCTGCCCTTATCTGTAAAGAAAATCTTGAGCAAAATACAAGGTAGATACAGTAATATGAAGCAGATCTTTTGCAAATAGGAAGGGAATGGAGATGGAGGAAGGGGAAAGGGAAAGGGAAGTGCAAATAGTTGTCAAGTGCATCACATGTACCAGCTTGCTATGATGAACATAATCATATACTATAAACATGCACTAATAACAATTAAAAAAACCTTTGGCTAAGTTGGTTATCCTAGTTTCTGCTGTGTATGAAATTTATACCTATAATCATAAAATAAAATTTCTGTCTGCAGGAGTCAGGTTTTCTATTATTCCACTGGGATGAGTGTGGGAATTGTGGCCTCTCTCCTAATCATCATTTTTATACTGTCCAAGTTTATGCCAAAGGTAAGTGGCAGGATCCTCACATACAGGTAGGATGAACTCGGGTCAACTTAGAACACTGACGGTTTGCACGGAGGGCTGAGGAATGGATGCCCTGCTCTTCTTGATTCTGAAAGGTACGTCCCATGATGAAGTTGGAACCTGATTGCGTATAAACTCTTTTTAAAGCCCTGTGCTCAGCAGGCATTAAAGTCAACCTGTTTTCTAATTATATAATCAGCTTTTAAAGTTATTTAGCAACTCATTTTTCTGGTGTTCCTTGCAAAGTGTACCTTTACAGACAAAAAGGATGTTATCTTAAAGATGTGCATTTTGAGTGGGTAAATTTTAAGAAAAATTATAGTTCATTTTGCTTTTTTTCATATGGAAAGTCTTGTAACTTTTTGCTTTCACTTCTACTCTAGAAAAGTCCCATTTATGTCATCCTGGTGGGAGGCTGGTCCTTTTCTCTGTACCTCATTCAGCTAGTTTTTAAGAACTTACAAGAGATCTGGAAGTGTTACTGGCAATATCTTTTAAGTAAGTATTACCAGTTTTGCTTTCTTTTTTTTTTTTCGGAACCGGGGATTGAACTCAGGCCCCTACGTTTGCCTGGCAAGCGCTTATTCCACTGAGCCATCTCCCCGGCCCCACCAGTTTTGCTTTCTATTTTGCATATTGTAGGCTGTTTTATTTAATTTGATCATGAATAGATGATGCCTGCTTATAAGGATTTAATAGTTTATATTTGATTAACTTTGATTAAATAGAGAATCAGTTTTCTATTTCTTTTTTTCTTTTTTCCCGAAACCAGGGGTTGAACTCAGGCCCTTGCGCTTGCCAGGCAAGCGCTTATTCTATTGAACTATCTCCATCTCTATTTCTAACACCATTACTTCCCCCGCCCCCCCCCCCGAACCGGGGATTGAACTGAGCCCTTGTGCTTGCCAGGGAAGCACTTATTCCACTGAGCCATGTCCCTGGCCCCACCTTTACTTTTTAAAAATTTAAAATGCTAGGGCTGATGAGATAGCTCAGTGGACCAAGTGCCTGCTTTGGCAAGCACGGGGATCAGGGTTTAATCCCCTGTCCTCTGTGCTGCGCAGGCCCTGCCCTTGGGGTGCACTGAGCTGGTAACCCAGTCTGGGCATGGTGGCATACATCTGTAGGCTGGGGAGGCTGAAAACAGGAGGATCACTATGCATCCAAGCTGCATTGTGAGACCCTATAACAACCAAATACGTTAAAAAAAATCAAAATACTGCTGCTAAGAAGACTTTAATTTGTTGGTATTCATGAAACCATTTCTCGGGACTGGCGAGATAGCTGAGCAGTCTAAAGCACCTGCTTAGGCAAGCTTAGGCAAAGTGCTCAGGGACCGCAGTTCGATCCCCAGCACCATTTGCCACACCAGCCACACCCCATAGGTGGGCTGAGCCGGCCACCAAAAAACCCAAAAACATTTCTCTTTGCATAATAAGCATTTTTCTGAAAAGCTATATATCAACTGTTAATATAATCATAGTTTAAATATACTTGAGAACCTTAAAAGTAAAAGACTATAGTGAATCTTACCTGCAGAGTAAGATTCTTTGGTCATAAGAAGAAAAACCCCTGCTATATTATTTGAGAAGTGATTAATCTCATAGTTTGGACTTTAAAAAGACTTAAAATTTTCAACAATAGCTTTACTGCTCCATTTGAACCAAGTAAGTTTCTGACAATAGAAAAGCTAGAAACTTTGATGGGCATGTTCATGCATGTGCGTATTTGTCCATACACTTATACATGTTTCTCCTAGTGATGAAGAAAGTATGAATAATGGGGTAAACTTGCCCAATTTCTTGGTTCAACAGATGCTATACAGATAATTTACTGCTATTCCCTGCACAAATTGTGTTATTTTATATATATCCATACTAGACCTAGAGAAAAAAGACTGTCTTGTGCTAACTCTTCTTGTAGGCTACATCCTCACAGTCGGATTCATCAGTTTTGCAGTGTGTTACAAATATGGGCCTTTGGAGAACGAACGCAGTATCAACTTGCTGACTTGGACCTTGCAGCTGATGGGCTTGGGTTTCATGTATTCTGGCATCCAGATACCGCACATTGCCCTTGGCATTGTCATCATTGCGCTGTGTACCAAGAACCTGGAGTACCCTATTCAGTGGCTGTACATTACCTACAGGTGACTGCAAGGTGGTGGTATTGTGCAGATATGTTCAATATGAGACGCAGTTTACAGCAAAAGGCTGCAGAGGTGTGGCCCTGGGAACCTCTTTGTTCGTGGGAAATTACTGTGTTAAGCTTCTGCCTTTTTTCCTTCCTATTTTTTAGATACTGTAGGCTTTTTATAATTTTTATTCTAGTCATTTTATACAAAAGCATTCAGTAAAGTGTCATGTGTTCCTGCTCCCACTAGGTGGTGCACATTACTTTCATACTGCAGGCTTCAGTTTTACTGGTTCAAAATGGTTTAGCCCTAGTTCTGACTGCTTTGGAAGTTCTAGTCTTATTTTAAGATGTAATTGATAGCATGTTATCACTTTGCATATTGAATATGGAATGGTCATTAATTTGAGATTGTTAATAGTTGTTCTGCTGCAGATACAGTGATACCTTCAGCTTGAGGAACCAAGCCAATGGACCACAGTATTATGATTTTTTTTGGTCATTTTTCCATTTATTGGAAAATAAGTATTTCATTTAGCATTTATTGGAAAATAAGTGAATTTATTCACATTAGTATACAATAGTGACTACTCTAACTTGACTAAAAGAAGTCCATCTATAACTAAATTTGTCTGTGGAATAAAGAAGGGAGTGCTAACTAACGATCAGACTGGCTGCTGTGTGCTTGGTCCACTGAATGGAGCTAGAGATGAGGATGGATATAGATTACTGATTAATGATTCATGATGTTATTTTGGTGAGCACAGAAAGATGTGTAAGGCAAGAGAAAAGCCTGCTCCCCCTCGTCTTCTGACAGAAGAAGAGTATCGGATACAAGGAGAGGTAGAGACCCAAAAGGCTTTAGAAGAGCTCCGAACATTTTGTAACAGTCCAGACTGCTCTCCTTGGAAGACCATTTCTCGCATACAGTTTCCAAAAAGGTAAACTTTTGGCCAGATAAGCCAGGTATCTATTAGGATCACTGTGACCTTGAGTTCTAACAAAGAGCAACTGCCTAGATAACCTTGTATTTATGGCCCTTGTTTACTCTCAGTCTAGCAGTGGCCAAGAGAAAGCCATCTATAGCATCTATTAAGCAGTAGCCCATTTCCTGTGTCCCCAAGGAACTACCTGAGGTTCTAGCTATTATTGAAGCCCCAAGATGAGAAGATTGCAGCACCATATTAAGTTTCCCTGCTCTGCAAGTTTTACATTGCTCTCTGAGTGGGATTTTCTTTTTGCTTTTTAGTTGGTAAAATGAGTATGTGAAGATTCAATTTGGAATCCTGACAGCATAAAGTTTATAGGGCCATAAACACAAGTAACTGTGAATACCCTTGATCTTCTCTTATCAGGAATATGATGACTCAAGGAACCTTAGCATTTCTATAATAAAAAGGATAGGCTCCCGCTTATTAAGCTAGATGGAGTTGCAGGGGATGCTGGCCTATGATCCTAGTCCTTCTTTTTCCCCTATTTCTTGCTTTACCCTGCGTATCTGTCAAAGTGGGGACAAGGTTGGCTGTCTCAAAATTACAACTGTGAACATATTAATTAAGCATTTCAGTTTTTTATTTTGAAAGACAATTGGAAGGATAGAAGAGAGCTTGCTAATGAATATTACTTTCTTTTTTCTAGATTTGCTGACTTTATGGAAGGCTCTTTCCATCTCACACCAAATGAAGTTTCTGCCCATGAGCAGGAGTATGGATTAGGGAGCATTGTTGCCCTGGATGAGGACACGTCCTTTGAGGAGGAAGACTCAGATTCTCTGTACCCTACTGTCACACAGAACAACTTCCTCCATTAGGGGGTAGTCTTATTTTTATGTAGGATGGCTTGGTGCCTTGGTGGTCCCTGTTCTAACAGCAAGGCCGAGGGATAATGTGGAGATTCTCCCACTGAAATGAGAGGCTCGGCTGGCCCTCCCTCTGGGAGCGGCCTTGTGGTCCCTGTGGGAGCATGGAGGAAGGAGGATGGGGGAAGCAGTGAATGCTGTGGTAGCTTGCCTTCCACCGGTTAAGCTATCAGCCCATTTTTCTGTTAGCAAGAAATTGGTTGTCTACAACCAGCATGGCATTTTAGCTCCTGAAAGTTGGTTCAGTCATGACTTCTGTCACCATGGCTGGCACTTCAAAGTGAGAAGTATAATTTCAGGAGTGCTTTCGGGCATAGGCTGCATCCGCTGGAGAGAAACCAACAAATCTTTCACTTTGAGGAAAACTGATCTTTGTCTTTTTTTTTTTTTTTTTTGAGACAGTGTCTTACCACATACAGATTGGCCTTGAACTCACTTACATAGCCTAGGCTGGTCTCAAACTCATGGTGATTCCTCAGCCACTCCAGTGCTGGGATTACAGGCATAAGCTACCAGCCCTGACTGGTCAGGTTTTTTGTTTTGTTTGTCTTGAGACAAGGTCTCGCTATTAGTTCATGCTGGCCTTTGAGCTCACTTTATAGCCCAAGCTGGTCTTGAACTTGCAATAGTCCTGCCTCAGCTTTCCAAGTGCTGGGATTTCAGGTATGTGCCACCATACCCGGCTTTTTTTTTTTTTTTTTTTAATGTATTTTTAAAAACATAACAAACTCATGTTCCAGGTAGGTAGGTAGGTAGGTACCTCAGAGTGACAAGGCATTGTGGTCCTTAGATATTTACTAGTATAGATTAGCCATTAAAACCCCAGAAGCTGTTGTGTTGAACTTTGAATTAGTTCTCATTTATATGATATTCTGAGTCCTGTTTGCTTTGAGGAATGTACCTGTAGGTTCTTCTGTATGTGAGGCCTTTTGGGCTTTTTATTATATTCCACATTTAATTTTATCTTAATACATTTGCACTTAGTCCTCCTTTTTCCTTTTAGAAAAGGTCTGTTTTCTCATGCTGTGGGGCATGAGACTCTGAGTTTGTCTCATTTCTTATCCCTCATTCCTTCTGCTAGCCAGAAGAAGTGTGCTCCTTTATCCCATTTTTTCTGTCACTGGGTCACATATCTGAGTTACTTTGGAAGAAACTATCCTTTTGTCTGCCTTGCTTTGTATAGCCATCTACTCATTCTTTCAGCCTTCCTTACCACCTGCACCTTCCCAAACCTGGCTGATTTGTAAGCCCTGAAGCCATCTCTGAAGTTTCTTTTTCTTTTTTTATTTTTTGGTGGAGCTGGGCGTTGAACTCAGGCCCTTGTGCTTACCAGGGAAGCGCTTATTCCACTGAGCCGTCTTCTCAGCCCCTGAAGTTTCTTGATAGACACTTTGTATCTCCTAGCTATCCTCTTCTGCATTGCTGGCAAAAATATCTCCAGGTTATCTTCATGCCTCTGGATACTCACTCGGCCATTGGGATCAGACACATTTTTCTATGAATTTTATTTTTTTTTGGTGGAACCTGGGATTGAATTTAGGCCCTTGTGCTTGCCAGGGAAGTGCTTATTCCACAGAGCCATCTCCCCAGCCCTTTTATTTTATTTTATTTTATTTTAACGGGAAGGGTTTACAAGCGTTCAGGGTCTCACTACTAGGTAAGACTCGTCGTGATCCGCCTGTTTATAGCCTCCAAAGAACTGGGATTACAGGCACGCGCTACCATGCCCAGTCTTAGGAATTTTGTTGTACTTATTTGCAATTCCATTTCTGGCCAGAGCTTCATGCTGTCTTGTATTATAGTGGCCTTAGTTTCATATTCTTTTGCCTTTTAATGTACTCTTACAAGCCAGCAATAACATTTATGAGGGAGCAAATTCCCTGGTATTTGACATTTGCTTGGTTCTTTCTCTGGTTTTTCACTCCTGTGCTTTGGGAAAAGCTTTAATTTCTTTAGGAAGGTAGACATTCATGGCAGGTATACAGCATTCAACTTGTACACTAACCATGATTGTGGTGAAATAAGATGAATTTCTACAAAGGGTTATAACTCATTCAGACTGGCCATTAGGATGTAATTTTGAAAGACTCTGGGCTCCATTGCTGACTTCCGGAATGTCAGCTGCGAGGCTCCCATCCAGGTGGCTGGCTGATTACTTACACCGTATTCCTTCAGCTGTTCTAACGTGACAACTACCTCAGTTGGCAGAGATTGATGGTAAAAAGAGGAAAATAAACAGTATTTGGTAGGTGCTGTGGTCTAAAGTTACAGAATATAAGGAATTTTATCTTGGGAAGCCCTTATCCCTCTCTGAATTATGTGCATGGTAAAATTTTATCCTCCTACAAAGAACTATTAAAACTTGGACTGGAGGTGTGGTATTGCACTTGCCTAGCATGCACAAGGCCCTGGGTTTAAACCGCCACACACAGCCTTCCCCTTAAGCACCCTGTGAAATGCAATGTTTTTGACATATATAGAAATTTTAGACCTAGAATATTTGAGTATAAATAACTTTGCAAAAGGTCTCAGGATCTAGAGATGTTGGTGCCTTCCCCCAGATGGCTTAGGCAGGTGGTTTCTTGCCTCCAGCATGGCATTTGCACGTTATGACTTTATGTCAATGGGAAGCCATTGGGAAGTTGGAAAAGATTCTCCTTTTCTGTGTAGTAAACTTTTTGTGAATATAGTTTTTTTTTTTTTTTTTTGAGGACCGGGGCTTGAACTCAGGCCCTTGTGCTTGCCAGAGAAGTGCTTATTCTACTGAGCCATCTCCCTGGCCCCCCTGTGAATATAGTTTTAAGACCAGTTTTTTTTTTCTCTTCACTGTGTTTGAATTTGGGGTGAGGAAAATGAAACTCATTGTATTATTCCCTGTCTGGTAATTAAACACCTGTGCTTAAGACAGTGGAGATGACAGTTGCTTCTGCAGCGTGCTTGCTCTCACAGTGAAGGACGGTGCCTATTTGGTGTGCTGTGTCCTTGTCCTGCCTGCCTTGTGTTTCAGAGCATCTGTGTGCTGGATGATTGCTTGACTCTAAACCTTTAGGAGCTGTTCTTGTCTCCCTCTTGGCCACTTAGTCTGCTGGCTCAGTTAGTACTTGAAGCTCCTATTTAATTTTTCCTGGCAGTTACAGCTATTGCAATTTCAGCATAGTCTCATTTCAGGCTGATCTCATCAAGAAGGATTGAAGGGATAACTGGGGTAAGCTGGACAGTGGAGCCACGTCTGCTGCCGCATCAGCGTCTTGCTCAACAAATACCAAGCCATAAATTGGCCTGAGGGCTCAGGGTCTCATCAGCATTGGAAATCTATTGTCTAATCGGTCTGACCAAGTTATATAAGAGCATGATTCCCATTAATGGAAATATAAGAGGCAACTTGCCTAAAATACTTTCTTTTCACTGTCCTACTCAGGTGGTTTTCATGACAGCAACAGAACATGACTGAAACCAAGAAAAATGTAACCACTTTGGATACCTTCTAATAAATTCCAGACTGGGTGTGGTGTACGCGCCTGTAATCCCAGCAATTGGGAGGCTGAAAATAGAATCACTGCACGTCCGATCTGTGTAGTGAAGACCTGTAGACCCTGTACTANAAAAAAAAAAAAAAGGAATTCCTGTCAGCCACTGCGTCATACCAAAACCAGTTTGTTTTCCCAAGTTTGTGATTTTAATGTCTGTTACAAAGGGAATTTTGCTAATGATAGCACTTTGGGTCCCACTGTCGCCCTTACAATAATACATCCAATTCTAGTGCCCAGCCTTCTTTATCAATTGTGTCCCTTTAACTTGGTCTCTAGTAGGCAGTAAGACAAGTTTGATGAATGAAAGGACCAGAAAGTTCCCTAGGCTCTGATGTTCATAAAAGGATTGGGAATGGATTATATAATTGCCTTCAATCTTTTTGTTCCAGAGAAATAGAAATGATGGGCTCAAATGCCTAAAAATGGTTCCTAGCCATGTACTCATAACTCCTCTGAATTGAGTGGTGAAAGTTGAAGTAGGAGGAAAAGCAATTAAATATCCCTCTAGTATTTGCACCAAGATCTGACATGAAATAACTATAATGAAATGCCAAGACTTCTGTCTGAACTAAGGAGAGGAGAGTTGAATAGATTTGTTTTCTTACATTATATAGGCACTAAAATCAAGTAGTAAAAATAGCCACTGCACAAGGCAGATGCACCTGAACGTTCTGCTTATTTCTATGTGGCAGAATTGATATTTTACTTTTTTTTTTTTTTAGAGAAACCCATGCAGCTGTGGGACCCAGTGGTGTCTTAATCAACTTATGGACTCAGGCTGCTATTAAGTTGGGTTCTAGATAGTTAATTGCCTTGAAAAGGCTATCTGGTGCCTTATATGGCAGGAGGCAAAGCGTCCTGGGGATAAACAAAACAGATTCGTGCCCATGCCACCTTGTAGCTTTGGTGGGGTCACACAGACTCCTCACCTCCCACCTATGTGTAGCATTGCCTTTCAAACTCAATGACTACTTGAAAGCAGTGAACTCACTTTCTTTGAACTTGCCTATAACAAGCAGTATTATTTTAATAGACGACTTATAATGTGAATTTTAAGAAACTGTTACTGCAATTACCAGTTTTCCATATGTATGGAATTGATGTAATAACAGGGCTAAGAAATTACTGGGTATGTTTTTTGTCTCTGGCTAATGCCTTAGTGTTTAGGTAAAAGATTTGTATTTAAAATACATGTTCACAAGTGTTTGTAAATAAAATCAGGGACCACCACTCTGCTGTGGGTCTCATTTTCATCCTTCTGTAAGAAAAACTTATATTGTATGTTTTTTTCCTCATTTTTATTATAGTTTGTAAGCCCAATTTTAATAAAGTTTTGCAGATCTATTTCTTGATCTCTTAATATGTGCTCTACTTGTGTGGATCTCATATTCTCAGGTAATCAGTGGTTGACTCCTCAGTTATGTGTCATTGGTTTTCCCTCTGCTGACTATCCCTCCTCACTTTAAGTCTCTGTTGTCTGCTGCCATCCTCGTCCTGAATGATTTCCTGGAGTGCTAGGGGCAATCCTGCAGGAAAAGCAGGATGTACTGCTTTGCTGTATCAAAGGAAGAGTAAAGGTTATTCCTGGTTCAGGAAGCTACTCTACTTTAGTTCTTTTATTATTTTATGACATAAAGTATCTCAGGTTTTTCCATTAGGATGGGAGGAACCCATGGGCCCTGGTAGGGGACCCCTACCAAGAGATTTATGTAAGATATGAGAGGGATAAGGGCTGTAATGAGTGTCGGGGCTGGGAATATAAGGGCTGTTATTATTTTTTTTAATTTTTATTTATTTGTGTGTGTGTGGGGCAGCTCAGCCCACCAGGGGCCGGGGCTGGCTGGCATGTGGGGCTGGCTGGCATGTGGTGCTGGGGGATTGAACTGTGGTCCCTGTGCCCTGCCAAGCTTGTTCTAAGTAGGTGCTTTAGACCACTGAGCCATCTCACCAGCCCCATAAGGGCTGTTCTGGCAGGAACTTTCCCTCAATGAAGTGAGACCCACAGCAGAGCTGTCACTGTTTCTCTTTGCCCACCAAACAGAGTGAGTAGAACAATAAATTATGTAAGGGCAGGTTTGATTATGTTTAAGTCCAGCTTTTGCTGTAGGAGTTGGCAGTCTTTTTCTCCCCCCCCCCTTTTTTTTTTGCGGAACCAGGGATTGAACTCAGGCCCTTGCTCTTGCTAGGGAAGCGCTTATTC
>NDGN011448401.1:0-10147 GCA_002564285.1 Tympanoctomys barrerae
TCCCAAATGCTATATAAGCAAAATGACATGTGACAAGAATGAGCTAGAGTTGCAGTGCCCTCTTTCATCCCTCTGCTTTCAGAAGCCCTGGAACACCTGCTGTCTGCTGCAGCAGTCAGAGACCTAGAGAGAATTAGTGCAAAATGAGAGCAATGAGTGTTTGCTGATCAGTGAGGCGCTCCAAGCTTTGAGAACAACTTTCAGGAACCTTGGAGGCTTGGATTTCAGGCTGAGTTTGTGCTTTCAGGTGATTCTAGTCCTAATGTAAGATCACAGCCACAATCTCAGTGGAATTAAATGCAGTTCTGTCGTTGCTTGCTCTATAAGTTGCATGGTGGACAGTGTGCTTGACAATGTGCAAACTCCTCAGTGTGCACACCATTATTGCATTTTGGTAGAGCTGGAAAAAGTGAAATCTTCCAGGCAAAGTAATGTCCTCCTATTCCTGGACCTAAAATGAGGCATCTTAGTGTTATTATTTTCTGTGTGATACTCTAATAGGAGCCACTTCCACAGGATCATGAGAATGTAAACAGCAAGTGTGGGCATATGTGGATGGAGGAAGACAGCTGGGTTCACTATGCATCTGAAGATGTGCAAGTTTTTCTAATACATATTATTACCAGGACACAGAATCAGAATCCAAATACAAAAATTGGGGTCAATGAAATTCTATTTAAAATTAAGGAAGGAAAGAAGCTTTGACTAAATCTATTCCTTCTTGGACTGGGAATACATGGGGCTCTTTCCATAGAAATATGGGCTGATTCTGTATTTTAGGAAGTGTTTGGATAAAAAGCATGACTTGGGTGTACATATATCACTTTAGTATGATGCTTTCAATTCTTTGGGGAAGACACCCAGAGGGGAATGACTGGCTCAAATCGGACATCTAGTCCTATATTCTGAGAAATCTCCACAAAGAGTTCCACAGTGACTATACTGGTCTACACTCCCATCAATAGTGGAGGTGGATTTCTTTCTCCACACAGCCCCACCAGTATTTGTGATTGGTTGACTTCTTGATAATATCCATTCTTTCTGGAGTGAGTTGGAATCCCAACATTGTTTTAAA
Organism: Tympanoctomys barrerae; assembly: GCA_002564285.1. NCBI lineage: Eukaryota > Metazoa > Chordata > Mammalia > Rodentia > Octodontidae > Tympanoctomys > Tympanoctomys barrerae. Next base: position 1,076 of record NDGN011448401.1, read on the forward strand.
TTGCATCAGTGAAGTGACCAGTGATGTTATAGCTTGTCATACCTAAATCTTAGAATCAGACCAAGTATCCATCAACTGATGAATGGGTAAAGAAGAAGCAGGATTTTTTTTTTAAGGAGCACTAATGGGGCCGGGGAAATGGTTCAGTGGAATAAGCACTTCCCTGGCAAGCACAAGGGCCTGAGTTCAATCCCTGGTTCTGAAAAAAAAAAAAAAAAAGGAGCACTAGTCAACATAAAATTTAATCTGAGCCATTTCTTGGTAAGTGGATGCAACTTTAGACTGTACTCTTAAGTAAATCAGATGCAAATATGCAAATATCACATTCTTTCTCTGGTGTGAGAAACTGAAAGTGTAAATAAGGACCAAAATTTATAATACATATTGTGAAATAGGAAGAAAAATGTTTAAATGGGAAAGGAGATCTAGGGAGAGAAGAGGGGGGAAAAGAAAAAAAGCAAAAGAAAAGAAGGTGAAAATAGAAAAAAAGCTTTTGTAAATAAGGAGGGGAACTGGGCTGAAGGGAGACTATGGGGATGGAAAAGAAAGGATCATGAAATATTATTTAAAGGTACAAGTTCTCTATAATGAACATGATAATTATGTATATCCAAAATATGTCAATAAACTCAATGTTAAAAAAATAACTTGGCTAGTTATGACCAGTGTTCTGGGTAGAACCAGTAGAATGTGACTAGTACAATCAGGTCACTGACACAAAGAAACCATTTGATTATTATTTGGTTACCCCAAAGAATACCATTCTGTTGGCTCATGGTAAACAGATAAGCTATGGAAAGTTGCTTTCCACATAGGATCACTCTGTGCAGTCAAATTTATTGAGCTGAAACTGCAATTTCTCTAGACTATTTTTTCTCCGCTGTCAGGGGCAGAGGCACACTCCATTCTTCTGACAGTGCTCCAAGAAGTTCAACACAATGAGTGTTCTCTGCAGCTGCCTGGATTTACATGCATCCAATGTGCAATGTAAAACACCTTATTTATCTAGCGGGTGCCAAGATCCACAGGTGGCAATAAAAACATGTGATAGGAAGAAAAGACACATGTATACCTTGCATTAAAAAATGAGCTTGATTGATGCCACTGGGAAACCATTTGTGTTATTTAAGTCAAAGCCTTAATGAAGAAGATGACGCTAAGACATGGGCCCAGAGGAATGAATACCCATATCCAAAACAATCCATTTTGTGTTGCTATAACAAATATCTGAAACCAGGTACTTTGAAGAAAAGAGATTTATTTAAATCTTTTGTTTAGTTTTGGAGGCTGAACACTTAAGTTTGGGTAAACCCATATGTTCCTTGGTTGTGGATGTTCTTGGCTACTTTGCAACACAGCAGAGAAGCAGGAGGGGTGACAGCTGCCCACCGAAGCTGACTGTGTAGGATATCCTCGTGTCCTATGCTGCTTTCAATGATACAATGCCACTATACCTGGCAGGCAGACAGCACGTGCCCTGGTGGACCTAATACCTCTTCCTGAGGCAGATGTTTCTGACAAGTGGGCACTTTCTTTCTCATATTCTCTCTATCCATTGCTTCAAGCCAATCTGGAATGCTCTCTTTCCTTATTTACTGCCTTGGAATTTCTACACCAGAAATAAGTATTGCCACTTTCATGTTGCCATTACTGGTTTTGCTTTGTAACTAGACTGTCTGTCTGTCTGTCTGTCTATTATCTATCATCTATATTCTCTCCATGGAAATGATAAGTGGCTTTGGAATATAATTACCCAAGGAACACTGGAAGAAAGGTGACCCAGAAAACTTAGAAATTGCATGATCCAGAAGTTCACAGGCACAGAGTTAGACTAAAAACAATACAAGAACTAGCTCAGCATTCTTGAATCCTTATTAAGAATCTTTATATTCTGTCACCCACCTTGGGTATGTTTCAGTGAGATTTTCCTCTTTTACTACAAGGCTACTTCGGGTCAACATTTGGAGCTGATGAACAATCAAAACCTAGGAGAGATTTATCCTTTTTATGTTTTCATAATGACTTTGGACCTAAACTGAACAATTTTAACCTTATTCATTTTCTATTGTATTGTTCTGCTTTCTTTCTTTCTTACTTTGTTTCCTTTTGGTTATGCTTGGGTCTGTATACATATTTTGAGAACAATCAAGGTACTGATATGTAGGTACAGAATACTACAATGAAGATTCTGCCCTTCTCTCACTTCTATGTTCAATTCTCATCTTCCCAATAGGTTTTAGAATTTAGAAACCTTTCTTTTATTCATTATTAATGCTTTTCCCTTTTTTATCTTTCCAAAGCATAAGCTTGGCAGTGCTCCTGAATCTACCATAGACATGCCCACCAATCTGAACATGAACTTGACATCAGCCATATGATGTGTCTATACACTGGAAATCAGCGAATGCTGCAGATCAGATAGTTTGCAGTACCTTAAGAGGCAGCTGTTAACCATCATCTTTAGTAGAACACTATTATTTCTGTTCCATTAAAAAAGCCAAGCCTCCTTGTTTCAACTAATTCTGTCCCTTTGCGAAGAAATTCTCTTACACTCCAACCATATGATAAGGACATTTTCTTACAGTTCCTCCAACAATTTCAATATTTTCCAAATAGCTGGATATCTTATGCTGAGCATTCTCTTGTTCTATAAATTGGAATAAGAGAGAAATATTTGAATTAGCTCCATCAGGCACATATTTAGATGGACCAAGGTAAAGAGCTGCTAGGGACTTTGCCTCCCTTTGCCACTGAACTGCCTTTTGTAAACTGAGAACAAGGACATGATGGACTTTCCAACTGGGGTTAACCCACCAGACAAACAGTCACTACAGCAAGCCCTGGTGACACCAACACAGCATTCATGCCAAACTGTACATTATCTTCAGCAGTGTCAAGTTTTAAAAGATTTGTTCTGTACCAGTGTGCAGCAGACACAGCATCTCTCTAATGTGCACATTTATAACTGAATTTGAAACAATTCCATGACCATTCACTTTGACTACTAGGAATCTTATGTTTTTAAAGGAGCTCATGTTTGATAAGATTTCATCATAGAAATACAAGGGACTATGATTTCTGGGAAGTTAATGGAGTGGAGAACAGCAGAGAAAGAGTTTCTCCAAGATTTGTTGCTCAGACATTGGAATATAACATGAGGAAGACAAGGAGGGAAGTGGGTATCCTGGACTGAGAAGGGATATGAAACAAGAATCGAAGGCCACAAGGAAAGCAAAGATAGAGACTTCAGTGAAAAAGGAGGGGGCAGGCAACATTTTCTTCCTGAACTAAGACTCACTCCATGAGAGCGGCAGCTAAAACCTACAGACGTATAGTGACTGCTAGTGACCCTAGAGGACAGTTGAGAGGGGCAGTAGAACACTGACTGGTGAGTTTTTCAGTTTTGTTATTCTAAGGGAGTGGGTGATTGGCCCAGAGCCATCTTGAAGAGGGGGCAAACTGAGCTCATAACTTAGCAACAACTGCTCCACCTAGTGGCTCCTAGCTGAGTTCCAGTCCATGAGAACTGCATGAGCTGCTAGAGGCTGAGCAGGTCTAGTTCCAACTTCATGGCAGGAAATGAACCTGAACTTCAGTGGAAATAAAGCTGCAGGCTCTCTGAGACTATCCACTTCCCCACTGTAAAGCTCCGGATGGCTTTCTGGGATTAATCAACATGGACTTGGACTTTGTCAGCCCACACTGTCTAGGAGTGCCAACAGAGAGACACCATGAAGTAGACCTTGTTTTTTCCTTTCTGTTTTCTCCTTTTATTTTTGTTTGCTTTTTGTTTTTGTTTTGTTCTCATTGTTCATGTTTTTACGTGAGTGCAAATATAGTTTCTAGTTTTTTATTGTTGCTGTTGTGTTCCATTCTTGTTTTCATTTCTACTTTATCTCCCATTCTATTTACTGCACCAGTTTACCAAAGTTTCTGTAATCCTCCTAAATCCTCCAATCTTGCTTCTAATCTCTTCCTCTTCTTCTATTTCTCTATTTTCGCCATTCCCTTTAAAATGGTCTCCCTGAGGATAAAAATAGGGTAATGAAGACTTACTGCATATGGCTTATTAGATTTGTTTTGGATTTTGTTCTATAACCACTAATCTGGTTCTTATGTTAAACTTGGAAAATTAACAGTTACCTCATTTTATTATTTTCTAGGCTGTGTTTGATGCTATTGCTATTGCTTATTGTACCACTTTGGCCATGGTGATGTAATTGTTCTTACCAGTTGTTCTTTCTGATATACCAAGATTGCCTAAAGGTAATAAAAAATAATATAGGCCAGTGCCAAGAAATCATGTGCTAGTCCAACTGGGCTACGACTTCTCATCCCAAGATTGAAGAGATAGGATATTACAATAGAGTTAGGACCCAAAAGTCAGCTACACTTGGAAGATACCTCTGAAAAGAAGTCATTTCTAAGTGGTTCTAAATACTAGACATAGAGCTACCCACCATAAGCAATTTACAAACACCAACCCAGGAATTTAAAAACAGGCAATGAGAAGACACTTGAATAAGATGCAACCTCAGATATTCTGATCAACAAAATCAAGTTCAGGGGACAATGAGGTAGAACAATATGAAAGCCAACCACATGGACTCTGGAGCAGTAACAGTATAAGTAAGAAGGCAAATGAGCCAAGCTCTAGAAAATATCAAATCAGAATTAATTTCTCACATAACTAGAGATGGTGATCATAATGAGAGATATTCTTAGAAACTTTAGCTTAATTAGAGTTCAAAACATGAAGGAGTTTAGTAAAATTATGTAAACAATGAAGGGTCAACACAGAAAAGTAATACAATCCATAAAACATATTCAAACACATATCCAGAAAATAAAAAAAAAATCCATTGTGTGCTGCAGAATCCAAGTGTGTGCTGCAGAATGAGCCAATGTGAGGGTGGAATCTCAGATATAGAAGACAGGTTTGTAGTTAGTGATCATGTAAAGAAAGATTACTTTAAAATATAAGGGCCCACAAGAAGTCAACCCTGCAGATGCTAGATGATGCAAAGAATAATATAATAGTTATTGGAGTCAATGAAAAAGCAGGAGACAGTGAAAATGACATAAAAAGAAAAAAAAAAACTGTCCCGAGATGTCATGGCAAAAATTTCTCTTGTAAGGAAAAAGAATTGAACATACCATAAGTTAGGCATATAGAACTCCAATAAACCATGATCAAAAAAAGTCTACAGCAAGTCACATGGTAGTCAAGATTCCAGAAATACAACAAAGGAACAGAATATTAAATGCTGTTAGGGAAAAGAAACAAATTTTCTATAAAGAAAACCTTATCAAAATCACAGTAAACTTCTCAACAGAAACCCTCAACATCAAAGAAAACTTGGAGTGAAGTATTACCAGCTCTAAAAGAAAACAACCTCCAACCCAGATTGGTGTACTCTGTGACACTATCTTTCAAAACTGATGAAGTAGGATAATTCTTTTTTATTTTTGAGAAGTAGGATATTTCTACGAAGAAAACACCTGAGGAAATTCATAAGCAACAAATTAGCACTCCAAAATGTGCTGAAAGTCATTCCAGAAAGAGATAAGGAGTATAATTCTATCAATATCAACAGGATCAATCCACTATGTAAGGTAAAATAATTAAACGGGGCCAACAATGGGAAAATAACACGACATGGAGAAGCTAATATGTATCAGCTACAGCCATCAATATTAATGGTCTCTATAAACTAATCAAAAGAAACAGACTGTCAGAATGGACAAAGAATCAAGATATATCATACCACATTCAAGAAACATATTTATTTCAAAAAATTTCATACACTAAACTTCAAAAGAAAAAAACAAATATTCCATGGTACAGGAACCCAGAAAAAAAGCAGAGGTAGCTATTCTATTTGCACACAAACTGCTTTCCAAATCAAGACTGATTAAGAGAGACATAAAGGTCGCTATATCCTTGTAAAGGGAACAATCCAAGAGGAAAAGATAAAAATCATAAATATATGTTCACCAGATACCAGTGCACCTAATTATGTAACACAAATATTACTGGACACGAAAAATAAAATAAGCACTAACACAAATGCAGTGGTGGGACTCAGTGCCACACTGCCACAAATAGACAGATCAACTAGACAAAAACTCAAAAATAAAATATTAGAACTGCTCTAAATTTTTGAGCAAATGGATTGGCAGATGTCTACAGAGTGTTCCACCCCACAGCATCAGAATACACATTCTTCTCAGATGCACAGGGGACATTCTCCAAAATACACCATACTCACTCATATAATATGTTTAAATACATGCAAAGGAATTAAAATTATTCCATACATATTATCACACCATATTTGAAAGAACTGAAAACCTAGAGTGAAAGATACCACAAAACATCATAAACACATGAAAAATAAATTACACAGTTGAACAACAAAGTCATCACAGGTGAAGGAAGAAATTAGTTCATACAATTAAATGGTAATTTCAGAATAACATACAGAGAACATAAGGGACATAATGAAAGCAGTCTGATGGAGGAAATTAATAGCAATGAATGCCCATATCAGGAAAACAAAGTGAGCACAATTAAAAAGCGTAATGTTGAATCTTAAGCTTCCAGAAAAAGAAGAGCATATCAAGCCCAAATCTAGTATGATGGAAGATAGTATAAAGACCAGAGCAGATGTTAATACAATGAAGAATAAGAAATACTGCAAAGAATCAATGAATTGGAAAAGAACTGGTTCCTTGAAAGAGCAAATAAAAATGGAAAACCCTTCTCCAACCTTACCAAGAAAGAAAATTGTCAAATCTGTGCAATAAAGAATGAAATCATCCTGCAGACAACCAGAAAATCTTCTACATCTACTTTGAGAATGTGTGTTTCAATAACTTTGAAAATACAAAAGAAATAGATGGATTCCTAGATATGTACGAATTACCCAAACTGAAACAAAAAATAAAAATAATAGAAAAGCAATCAATGAAATTGAAGATCTAATTAAAAATTTACCGACAAAAAAAAAAAAAAAATCCCAGGTACTCACAGACTCGCTGATACATTCTATAAGAAATTTTTAGATCGAATCCCCATACTCCTACACCTCTGTAATGACATTGAAAGGGAAACTATACTCAAAAATTCATTCCTGGGATCAAACATTACTCTGATACCAAAACCGGAGAAGGACCCAATCAAAAAGAGAACTACAGGCCAAGCTCTCTAATGAGCATGCAAAAACTCTCAATAACATCCTGGAAGTCATAGTGCAGCACACCATCAAGAAGATTATATATCATGATCAAGTAGGATTCATCCCAGAATCGCAAAGCTGATTCAACATGCACAATTTAATAAATGTAATATAATACATTAACAGAGGAAAGGAGTGTTCCACCATATGATACGTTTATCTCAATATATGAGGAAAAAGAGTTTGAAAAAAGTGCAACGACCATTTATGATAGAAACCCTACAGAAAAGTGGAATAGATGGGCTTTATTTCAATCTGATAAAAGCCATCTGTGATAGACCAACAGCCAACATCATACTAAATGGGGAAAAACTGAAAGCTTTCTCTCTAAAATCAGCAACAAAACAAGGATGTCCATTGTCACCACTCTTATTCAATACAGTTCTGGAAACAACCAGAGCAATTATGCAAAAAAATAAATAAAAGGAATACTATTTGCTCTCAGTTCATAATATCTGTTTTATGAAACTGCAAAAGAAAAGATATACTGTGATGGGGAAAAAAGGGAAGGGAAGAAAAGGAAAAAGAAAAGGATATATGTACACACAAGATACTTAAGATAGTTTTACAACTAGCTCTTCTTAATTCCCTAAAAAGAATGCTTTATGCTAATATTGTTTAGACAAAATATCCTGTCTACACCTTGTACTCTGATTAACTAATAAGAAGACAACAGTATGTGATGTATCAATTATCATAGTTGCACTATAAACCTGTTTTATAATTTGAAGTATATCAACTAATTGTAACTGTCCCACTAACTTGTTTCACTGTTTATCTTTGTTTTCTTCAAAATAAGAGAATAAAAGGAATAATGATAGGAAAGGAAGAAATTCAATTATTATTATTGAAAATGACATGATACTCTACATAGAAGATGCCTAAAACTCTACCAAAGACAGTTGCATACTTGGATACAAAGTCAATACTCAAATATAAATAGCCTTCCTATACATGAATAAGAAATTCACTGATAGAGTGGCTGGGGAGATGCCTCAGTTGTCTAAGTCAACTGCCTGGAGAGCACAAGGACCCAGGTTCAATCACTGATACAACATGACATGCTGGCCCTGGGCACTCCGTACCAGCCACCAAAACTGGGTGTTGAGGTGCATGACTATAATCCCAGCACTGGGGAGGCTGAGACAGGAGTATCGCTATGAGTCTGAGCTTTGTAGCACGACTCTGTACTAATTTTTTTAAAGGAAAAAAAAAATAAAAAGAAGAATTCACTAATAAAGAAATTAGACCTTTCACAATAGCATCCAAAAATGTTAGGAATCAATTTAACAAAGGAAGTAAAAGAGCTCTACACTGAAAACTTTGGTACTTTGCAAAAGGAAATTGAAGTTGATATTAGAAAATAGAAAGATGTTCCTCGCTCTAGGGTAGGAAGAACTAGTAACTTTAAAAGTGTTCCTACTTACAAAACTGTTATACATATTTAATGAAATCACATTTGAAATTCCAACACATGTGTCACAACCTTAGAGAAAATAATCCTAAGAGCCATTTGGAACAAGAGACCTAGAATAGAACAACTATTCTGGAAACAAAGGCAAGGCCAGAGAAATCATGATCTCTGGATTGGAATTATGCCACAAAACTACTGTGATATTTGATTAAATGTAGCCACTGATACTGCAACCCATAAAATGACAAAAATATATAAAATCTTTTTTTTTAGTTGTATTTCCTCTTTTACTTTTTTTTTTTTTAGAGGTGGGATTATTTAGGAAGAATTCCCCCTTCTTTTTGTTTAAGATTGGGATTGACTCACATTTTAAAACATTTTTGTCCAGAAGAGTCATGGAATCTAAGAACTCCCTAT
>NDGN011448406.1:0-14105 GCA_002564285.1 Tympanoctomys barrerae
TGGGCCAAGCCAAGAAAAACTCCAACTCAAAAGGAAAACAGGGCAGGAAAACCAAAAGGAGCGTACCCAGAGTGGAATTCAGTGCCACTATGTCTTTCACACTGGCTTCTGTTAAAAGGAAATAAACAAACAAATAAACACCAACAAAAGCTAAAACAAAATACAATGAAGATAAAAACAGAGAAGGCTGCTGGAGCCAGGCTTGTCTGAGCCCTACCTGAAAGGCTCCCACCCACCTGCTGGCCCAACTCTCGAGTCCCTGGAGGACCTATCACACAGCATCCTGGCCCTGGGTACAGCCCTCCCTGGTGCCACCCTGCCAGTACTGACCCAGGATCACCAGACCCTCAGGGTCCACCTCATACTCGGCCATGTAGGAGACAGGGGCCGAGCTATTGGCTGCAGACAGCAGCTCCTCTGCCAGCAGCGTCTGCACCATCTCGGAACTCAGCGAGGGCCGGAGGTGCTCTGGGATTTGCAAGATGAACCAGAAGAAACAGGTGAGGGGTCCCTCCCTAGAGCAAGAGGAGCCAGGCGTAAATCCCTCAATCTGATCCCCATGTAGCAAGTGGCACAACCAGATGTGACTAGGACAGATCCTAGGAGCTACTAGCAACCACCCCTGCCATCCCAGCCTCTGCTAGAGAAGCCAGACTCCCTGGACGCAGGCCTGGGGCCGTGGGAGCCTGGCCACAGCCCTGCACACACGATTCTGCAGACAGGCAAGCCGAGCTCTCAAGGGGTCACATGCAGGAAGCCCAGCTCCCGCTCTGTGGCCTGGCGTCCCCATTCTGAGATGGAGGGTGTGGCCTTATTTGGGTCTGAGGTTCTAGCAGGAGGTTGCATGGGAACAACTCACCCAAAGGAGTAGATGGAGCTGGAGTTGTAGTAAGAACCCAGGCGGGTGTTGGCAATGAGTTCTTTGAGCTGTGAGGAGGGACACACAATGGCCTTGTGACTCTTCTGGTAATAGCACGGTTTTTGAATCCCCTTTCAACCTGTGGCCTCTGCTCCTCGCCACTTGACACAAAAGCCTCGGGCAGGAGGTTGTCACCTACACACAGGGACCACCTTTGCCTCTCCCACACACAGCTCTCAGCTCCACCTATGGCCCCTCTGCTCTGACCCAATCACCCCGAAACTCTGCAAAGGCCCTCTGGGGTCCTCCTCCCAGCAACCCAGAGCCACATAGCCAGCTCCAGTTGGGTACAGGAGGGATTGGTCCAGAGCCCTCAGTGACCCAGGAATCATCTCAGTCTACACCAACCTTCCGGCCACATCTTGGTACCGTGGCCCCTCGATCGGGGAGGGAGAGGAGAACCTGGGTTGGGCCCTGCCAAGCAGATCTTGTACCAGGAAATGAGTGAATGGCTTATTTGGAGGTGGCTGTGGCACAGCAATGGGGTGGGGCTGGGACCCTGATGGTGTCCAGGACCCTGCTGTGCCATCCCTGAGGGCATGGACCACTCCTGATAGGAGGCAGGAGCAGGCACTAGCACCCCCTACAATCCCCACAGTGGGGTGGAACCCAGGGCCTTACGGATGCTAGGCCAGGTCTCCACCACTGATCCACATCCCCAGCCCATAGTCCTGGGAGATTTGACCCAGGAATCTGCTGCACACCTCCATCCTCCCAATCTCAGGTCCCTTTCTGTGGTGCCCAGGACAGGCTGTGCCCTGGCCATTGCCACCGCCCTGACTCCATGGGAGCCTGCTCTAGCCCTCCTCTGCCCTGCCACGTTTTCCTACCATCCTCTGGGCTTTAGCGGCTTCACTGCGGAAGATGCCAGAGTCACGGCGGGCGAGGTCCTGGGTGAAGTGACGATTGAGCACCCGGAGGCTGCCCGCGTATACCTGGCTGACCGTCACCTCGGCCCTATACCCTGTCCAGGAAGGAAGTGGCAAGGTGACCCAGGGAGCAGAAACAAATGCCCCCATCTCAACTTCCTTCTGCTGCCCAAACCCCCAGCAGCACCATCATCATGTGCCGTGCCAGCAGCCTGCTCTGTCAGTATCCCCACCATGGTTATACGAAGTCTGTCTAATGACAAACTGGGCCTAGGGTACCCGGGATGACAAAGGCCCACAGACGATGTCCCCAGGGCACCCCATGAGAGGCAGTTGCCCTGAGCAAGCCTGAACATGGATGCTCCCCAGTGCAGGAAACCCACACAGGCCCAGAAGGTCAAGGTTGTAGGTCGCCCCCTCCAGGCATCAGGCTGTCCAAGTGCCCTGGGTAACAGCCCTGGTAAATCCTGCCGGGGATAGCGCTGGACAAGACAGATGTAAATCCAGCAACCATGCCACATGTGGCAGCTGTCTGTCAGAGTGACATCTAGAAGCTCCAGGACCTACTGAGGGGACCTGACACAGGAAGCAGGCCTGGCCACAGGGCCCTCCAGCTGGGATGTGGAGGCTGGGAAACTCCGCTGAGGGGAGGGAGTGTGGGGGAGGCTACAGTGTGTGCAAAGGCCCCGGGGCGGAGGGATCATGGGAAGGACGGGGCCATGGGGGGCAGGCTGGAGTCCTGACAGAAGCAACAAAGCAAGCCATGGAGGGGCTGAGTCAGAGATGACGTCAGCAGCTTTCCGTTTCACAGACTATTTTGGCTGACATAAAGAGAACAGATCCAAGCCGGGGGTGGTGGCGCACACAGCTAACCAAGGGAACCACTGTGAGGTCAAGGGCAGGCTGAGCTGCACAGCAAGACCGTATCTTAAAAAAAAAAAAAAAAAGATTCAACCAGTATTTACTGAGCATGGGTCTAAGCTGCCTGGGTAAGTCTCTATCTGTCAATCAGTGAAACAGTCAAGGAAAAACTCAGACCTTCCGAGTCGTCACCTAGCAAGGAAGACAGCAATGGAGCACAGCGCATGTCAGAGGGGACAAGAGCCATGAGATTAGGCCGTGCATGGGCTGCAACGTGAGGGCTGAGGAGGAAGGTGGTGGGGTCAGGCTGGTGGTGGGTAGGAGGGAACACAGCAAAGCCCCGAGGACAGGTTTCCAGGAGGAGGCAAGAGCTCTGGATCTGCGCAGGGCCGGGACCCAGGCTTAGCCACGCAGAGCCCCAGTGACCTGGACGGTAGTGTGAGAGCTGGAGGGGAGCGCGGAGTCCTGCTGGAAGGCTCCCCAGAAAGAGGTGGGATAGTTCGGGGCTGCAGCAGCTCAGGCAGCTGCCAGGCATTGGCTGTAGGGGCACAGAGAACAGGGACAGACAGGTGGATGGTGGTGGGTGGCACTGATGGAGGACAGGGTGGTGCTGTGCCCTGCCATTATGTGGGCAAAGAGGGTGGGGTCCAGAGGCTGACAGTGGAGTGGAGAAGACAGACAGGCAGGAGGAGCCCACAGAGCAGCAGGCGCAGGGCCGGGAGCACATCAGAGGACCTTCCCTTCCAAGGACGCCTCTTCTCCCCGAGCCTGAGGCAATGCGGGGCTGGAGGATCAAGAAGAATGCATGGAGTCAACAGGGAGGGCAGGACTGGGGAGACACTGTTGGAGGCACTACACAGCCCAACTGCCCTTGCCCAGCCATGTGCTCCCGGCTCAGGCTAGCGTGGCCCCCTGTGCTCTGCTGCTGGCCCATGTCCCATTCCTGGGGGATGTGGTGCAGCTCTGCCAGCCCAGTGCCCAGTACACACAGCCAATCCCACCTGGCAAGAGGAGCTGCCCAAGCAGTACCCGGAGTGCCTCCTCCATCCTTAAGCCCTTTCAGGTGGCTTTACCCAGTGAGTTGGAGAGCTTTCACCCTAGCGGTCCCCTCCCAGGTAGAGGCTGCAGAGAAAGCCAGTTGGCAAGTGAGTTCCTGGCCCTGTGGCCCAGCATTCCCAGGTTTACCCTGAAGACTAATTACCCGGCGACCAGAAGAGGCCTCCGCAGCAGCCTGTGCTCTTTGGGGTGCTGGCTTCCTGCCGGTGGTGAAGTACACACAGCATCTGTTCCCGGCAGAGTTGCCTGCTCTGAACAGCTCCCATGAGCCACTGCGAGTGGTCAGATGCAGGGATCCCAGCCCCATCGCCCCAGGGCTTCAGATCCCCTCTGAGCTGGGCCTATGCAGATCTGCCTCCCTCATGGCTGCTCCAAATAGGCTCCCTAGTTCCTTCCAATGACCCTGAAATTCCACTGTGAGGCCTATCTGGGCAGAGCCCTGCCTAGAACCCAGCCGCGGGGGCTACACCTGCAGTCTCAGCCACTATGGAGGCTGACACAGGACTGAGCTTAGCCTGCGCAACTTAGTGACACCTTGCTTCAAAATTTAAAAAAGACGGGGGATGAAGCTCACTGATACAGGCCCCCACCCGGGGTTCATTCGCCAGTACTGAAAAACAATGAACCCACAATCTTAGTCAGGTGAGCAGGACACAATAACACACACACCTGCAATCCCAGCTACGGTGCTTGGGAAGCTGAGGCAACAGGATCACAGCCTTGGTAACTTAGTGAGATCCTGTCTCAAAATAAAATTCGTAAAAGACCTGGGGCTGTAGTTGGATGGCAGAGTGCTTGCCCAGCATGGAAGGCCCTGGGTTCCGTCCTCAGTACCACAAAGATTAACAACAAGAAGCCCTGTCTGACCTTTGCCAGCTATTAGTGGCACCTAGGCACACCGGCCATCCCTGCTATGGCTTCCAGACCCCTCGGCTTCTGCCATCCTGGCCCGAGGGGTGCTGTGTTACAGCCCCCACTGCGCCTGACCCTAGAACTCGGCGTTCAGGGCCCCGTGTGAATGATGAAAGTGTCTCCCATGGAGCACAGGGAGTGTTTGGCCAGGCGCGGTTGCCTCCTTGCCATAAGAGCTGGGGGAGGATAATCTCTGCCACTTTGGGGAAATGCCCAGTGGTTGTCAAGTGCATCCGTGTCATAACCAAGTGGGGATGGCACCCGCGGACCCAGGTGATCCAGGACGGACCCAGAGCCATGCAGTCGGGTCTCGGCAGGGCCAAGTCAGAGACGAGCAGAGCCCCTGGCCTGGCTGCTCTCCGGCCTGCCCCTCCTTCACCTGCCATTCACAAGAGGCCCTGGAGACCCAGGGCTGCCAGAGCTGTGGTCTCCTCTCTGGAGCGCCAGGCTGGCTCAAGCGAGCAGAGCCGCTAATTGTCAGCAGACACCACCGCAGCGCTGGGCTCCCACGACACAGACAGGCTGGCTCCGAGTCGTGTTTGCACCGGGTGGCTTGCTGGTGCTGAGCACTGGCTGCTGGGAGTGGAGGTTTGGCAGCACCAACCACCTCAGGGGATGCAGAGGAGGCCTGGGGAGAGGACACCTTGGCACAGCTGCACAGGGAGTGGCTGGGCATCTCTGCGCCTGCAAACCTGGCCTGCCCTGCAGTAGGCCCCACAGCCACCTCCCCTGTGGCCTCCCCGAAGAGTATTACCTAGGAAATACCAGAGCATGACCGCCACTGAAGCCAGCAGGACCAGGACCAGCCACAAGGGCGCCAGGCACATGTAGTCCCGAGTTCTCCTCTTGGAGGTCTTGAACATGCCCTCTGGCTCCGCCTCCTCACCGTCACCTCCATCACTCTGCCCGCTGGCAACCTGGGGGGCCTCAGCTCTGGGCATCCTAGGGAGAGACAGAACAGAGCAAGAAGCAGCCTGGCATCTGCAAGGAGTGTTGGCCAAGCCCTGGCGGCACCGCTGCCTCTCAGATACAAAGGTGACAACCGCAGATCTCCGGGATGGGAGTAGACACTGAGCCAGTTCACAGTGGAGGTCAGTGAGCCCCAGAGCAGCTCCAGGGACAGTGGTGACACCTGGCCACCCCCAGCCAGGACAGACGCCACTCTGCGGACTCTCCTCTCGCGTGGCTCACACACACACCCGATGGGCCTTGTCCCCTTCCTCCAGCCCTGAGCCACTGCTGTGCTGCAGGGGACCTGGCCCTTCCCATTTCCATCCCAAGGCCTTCCGACCTTTCACAGCCTCTTGGGCCCGAGGGAGGGAACACAAATTAATATTCCCTCAGACCCATCAGGTGACAACTCCTAATCCTCATTTAATCTTCATTTTGTCACTGGTGGATGTCGGACCATTGTCCCTGTGCAGACACTCCTAGGCCATTCTGCACGGGTGCCTCACAGGCCCCTCTCTCGACTAAATCTCCAGACACCTCTCCCCTCCCTGAGTCCATCAGACAGGTGAGGAAACTGAGACCTAGGGCATTTGAGCAACGGCTCAGTCTCCGTCTTGCCTAGCTTCTTTTTCCTAATGTGATTTGAATGCCTGGCATTTTACAGATAAAAAGAGCTAAAGCTCAGAGAGGCTAAGCCTCCTGCCTAAGATCACATAGCAATCAGTGGGGCATGAGTCCTGGGGCCTATCTCTCTGCTCTTTCCCCTCCTCGAGGATGCTTCTGAAAAACCATATGTTGATTATCAAACTGTTCAATAGCAACTCAACATCAGCCCTCTCCGTGTCTCTGTCAGGTGCTTTATCTTCAGATTTTCCCAGGCAGTTTCCCAGAGAAGACAGGTGCCCTTCACCTACGGGGCAAGGATCCCACACCACTGGGGCCTCAGTCTTCTTGAACCCATAAGTGAACTGTGGCTTTAAAATGCACCTGGGCTGAACACGTCCCATCTGGACTTCTGGCCCAGCCTCTCCGCCAGCTGCAGGGTTCCCTCCACTCCTCCAGTTGGCCACTGTCCAGACCACGCCAAGTCTTCAGTGGCCTGCCATGGCCCACTGTGGACCACCTTCCCTCGGAGCCATAACATCTATTGCACACATCTCCCCATGGCCTGTGCCACCTGCCTGGACCTCGGGCACTCTTCCCAGGCTACCTGCTGGTCATGGGATCCAGGGTTCGGGGCCACCTCTGCCCCCAGCAGCCCTTGATAAGATCGGCAATGTGCCTGGTGCCGGGTCTTGTCTTTGTTCCCCTTTAAGAGGCCGAGCCTGTGTCCGGCCACTTTGGGGATCCTCTGGGCACCCAACACAGGGCCTGTCCAATGACTGAATCACAGAGGACAAGAGGAATGAATAAAGGAGCCAGGGTTCGGCTGTGGTTTCTCCTGCATTTGCTGCCCGTGGGAAGTGGATTTGGGCAATGTGTGGCCAGCGAGGTCCTGGATTCCCTGGAGGGACACCTCGCTGTTGTGGAGCACCCACAGGGATACAGGGTCCATGCTGGGGTGAACAGTGACCCCTCCCCATCCCCTAGAGAGTCTCACTCCACAGGAGAGGGGGTGGCAGCCAGTCGTGGAGATGCCCACACCATCGTGCCTTCCCCTATCATTCAGCATCCATTGCTCCTGCTATGCTGAGGTACCAGCCCTCCAGAAAAGTCCCACCTTCCAAGTGCTCCTGGAACCCAGGCCTCCTGGTGTCCTCATGTCTCCCACAGTCACCCACACCATGTCGTCCATCACCTGACCTCCCGTGATAGTCAGTCACCTGCAGCAGGGAATTCCCACACAGCCGCCACAGTGTCACCTTCAGCCGTGCTGGCTCACAAGCCCCACACAGCTTGCATGCATCTGCAGCACAGTGCAAGGGCTCCTGCATGACCTCTTGACCTCTTGTCCCCTCACTCCCTCTGCTGTAGCCACATCCAGTGCCCTGCTGGCCACCAACACATCCACCCCAGGGCCTTTGCACTTGCTGCTGCTTGGCCTGGGAGGCTTTTCCTTCAGGTTGCTTCACAGCCTGCACTTGACCCCCTCAAGATGTTAGCCTTCTCCCCTCTGCGCTACGTTTCTCTTTACAGCACGTCTTCTGCACCATGTCCCACGATACGCTCATGTGTCACCTGTCACCACTTGCTTCTCCAGCCTCTTTTGTTCCTTATCAACTCTCTGAGCTGTGACACTGGCCTCCTCTTGGCTCTGTATCTAGCAGGGAGGAGGACGGTAACCTTGGCTGGGCAGAGCCCAGGACGCACAGCGCCATCTGGGAGCTACGTTCGTTCATGCTCGCAGTGGAGCCCTACCCTCCTGCTCCTCCTGCCCAGGCCCCCTCCCTGCCTGGCCAGCTCTGCTGTGGCCTCTCTGCACTCAGTAGAGATGGCACCTCTCCAGCAGCTGTCCCTGCCCCAGTGGAGGGTCTGGGCCTCTGTGGCCTGGTGACCCTCTCACCTGTTGTGTGTGCCTAGACCCCACCCTGTACTACCCCTCACCCTCCCCTGCCCATCTGACCAGTGCTGGGTCCTGGTCACCTGCCAAAAGCCGGGATCCCTGGGGCCCAGCACTGGCAACCCCAACCCCCAAATGTGCAGCAGCTTTGCCCCCCGCAATGCTGCAAATTGGGGTTCATTTCTCCTGTGGAAGCCTGGGATATGTGTTCCGCTGCCTCCACTTAGTGACGGGGAAGCTGAGGTAGGAGAAGTAGCTCAGCCAGAGCCCATCAGAGCCTGAAGTCCCCACTGTGAGCTCCGGCAGAGGGGGATCCCTGCATGCGAGAAAGGCTGGAGGGGACCCCGCCATACACACATGCACCCTCACACGCACACAGTCCAAGGGACACACACATGCCTGCTCACAGCACATTCCAGGTGCACAGCGTTGAGCATGCACACACGGACGCACACACGTACACGGCCTGCACAGCCTGCGAGCCAGAGGCTGGTGAGGGGTCAGTCATGGGGTGGTTTGGGGCTCTGGGTCTGTCTCTCACCCCAGACTTGGAGGAGGCAGCCCCTCCCATCCTCCAGGGCCTGAAGAGGGGGTCAGCCCAAGAAGTCAGGCCTCTCCCTGTCCCTGCCCCGGAATCCCAGGCCTCCCGCACTGACACTGTGGCCCTCCAGTGCCTGCACTCTCTGTGCGGCTGGGTTTGCCCTGCCCCAGCCCTGTCACTGGTGCCTCTGCTCATAGGTCACTCTCAGGCTAGTGAGGCCCACAGCCTAGCCACAAAGCAGGGCAAATGGCTCAAACCCCACAGAGTCACATTGGTTGTCGGAGGGGACACTGACACCATGTCATTCATAGATCTCCCCATGCCTGTTTCCCAAGTCCCCCACTTACCTCCCGGAGTGGTGGGTTGGTGGCAGTCCCACACACAGGCCTACGAGAGCTCTGTTTGTTCAGGCCAACGTTTCCCCACCCCCACCAGGCCGGCCTGTGGTGGATCAATGGCCCAGAGCCATGGCTGGGGTGTCTGGCCCTTGTCCTCTGTGGCCTGTGGCCCCAGGCTCCATGGGCCTCCTACTGAGTCCAGAATCGCACCGGGACAGAGCACAGGTAAACAGGCGGGAGGCGGGAGGCAGAAAGTGCCCGCCCTCTGCCTGCCCCGCCCCATGGGCACCCAGGAGGCTGGCAGGCAGGTGCAGGAGACCTGAGCTGTCCCCTGGGGCTGTTGCTTAGTGATAGTCCTGCCTGGTTACAGCCCCCATCCCCAAGAGCATGAGTGTGGGGCACTGAGGATTGGGGGCTGCGCAGAGGCCCCTGCGGGTAGAGCAGGGGCTCATGTGGGTCTGCTTACCTGGACAGGTGAGACTGAGGAGTCCCTGTCTAAAAGAGAGAAGGAGGTGGGGCTGTGCACTCCAAGGCCCAGAGAGGAGAGTGGAGGTGGGGGCAGGCTTTGATGTCATTCTCTGTGTAGCTGGGAATTACAGTATTGAAATTATAGTATCTTGTTCTATGGAGCCCACTGCCCGTGATGGTGACCATTGGCCCAGGCATACCTGGGATGATCTCTGGAGTGAGACACCATGACCCTCACCCTGACAGCTTGAGAAGTCTAGGAGATTAGTGAAGCGCACTTCCGGGAATGTCTGGGAGGGTTGTAGGAGTGTGGCCTCGGGGGCTCTGTCTGGTGCCCTCCCCTTCCCGGCCTCACTCTCTTCCTGGTCCCTGTGCCTCCTGGCTGCCAGGAAATGGGCAGCGCCCTTCCTCCTCTTCCTCAGCTCCTGCTGTGCTGCTCCGGTCCTGGACCGGACCCAGCCGGACATGGACTGAAGCGTGAGAAGCCATGAGCCTCGCTGACCCTTTCCTCCCCTGAGCTCCTCTAGGGAGCGTGGTCACAGTGTAGGAAAGGCACATGCGGATCCACATGCGCGCCAGGCTTCTCAGGCTTCGGATAAGCAGCATAAGTGGTCTCCATACTCATTTTTGTATTGATTGCACATTGAAATGGTAACATTTCCCCTGGCTTGGGTGAAATATAGTGTGCTATTAAAATTAATTTCATCTGCTTTTGCATGTTTTTGGTGTGATTATCAGAAAACTTAAATTTCAGCTATGGCTCACGTGATGGCTCTAGGGAGAGGCACCACTGTGGAGATGTGGGCCTGACCCAAGTGCAACAAGGCAGGTGACATGCGGGAGTCCTCATGACCTGTCACCATGAGGGAGCCAACTGCCTGCTGACCTGTGTGTTCTGAGGCCAGAATGAGGCATGTGCATCCTCTACTTGCAGGTCCTAGAAAGTGTGTGTGTGTGTATGTGTGTGTGTGTAGTGTAGTGTAGCGTGTGTGAGGAGTGTGTGGTAGAGGATGTATGTACAACAGGGCTGTGTGTGTTGGTTGCGTATGTGCACACAGTGTGAGTGTAAGGATGTACACATTAAGAGTGTGTGTGCAACATACATGTATGTATCACATGTCTGTGGCATGAAGTGGGGGTGCGTGGAGCAGTGGGGTGGGGGAATGTGTGTTTGGGGAGCCAGAAGTCCCAGTTCCCCACTTGGGTGAGTGTGTGTGGCATGCAGGGTGCGTGTACATGGGTGTGGTGGAGCCTGAGACGTGTGGCATGGGCAGTGTGTGTGAAGTATGCACTGTGTGTGTGGATTGCAAGCTGCGTGCATGTGGGAGGGGGCGTCGGCAAGCGTGCAGCATGTGGGGGGCTGCACAGCACAGCCAGCCTTGCAGCTGGGGAGCTGGGTTCTGATCCCTGCTCTCTCCCATCAAATGCAGGCCTCAGGGCCTGCTAGATGCCCAAGGAAGGGATGGGGAGGCCCAGTTGGGGGGAGGGTAGCCATTCAGAACTGGATGGGGTGCCCCTCAACTTGGCTCCTCCTCAGGGCCGTGCCCCACAGGGCCTGATCCTGACTCTACCCATTCTGCCCTGCCCAAGCCCCAGGACTCTTCTCTGCTGCCTCCTCTCTCCTTGGACCCTGGGCTCAAAAACTGAGAGGGACAAGATCTTGGGATGGGAGCAGGGACAGTGTGTGAGTGGGGATGGTGACTCTGCCTCTGTGCCCCTGCTTCCCTCTGGGAGGTCAGGTGACCCAGGCCCAGCCCAGGCAGGCTAGTAGCTGGACAGCCTAGTTGCAGGTGTTGCACAACTGATGTCCTCTGTCCCTGACACCCTGCCATCGATCAGCCACATCCGGGGGAGGGGCTGCACAGAAGACCGCAGGAGACCTGCGGGAGGCTTTGAGCACCGTGGGCAAGGGCTTCCTGCT
Source organism: Tympanoctomys barrerae (assembly GCA_002564285.1). Taxonomy (NCBI): domain Eukaryota; kingdom Metazoa; phylum Chordata; class Mammalia; order Rodentia; family Octodontidae; genus Tympanoctomys; species Tympanoctomys barrerae. The sequence continues at coordinate 11,337 of NDGN011448406.1, forward strand.
TCCACATGTGATCACGAGGTCTGGACACTCCTGCTCCCACTCGCATGTACACAGGGATAAAATCTGCACTGCACACCAGTGCTGGCCCTCAGACCCCCGGCCAATCAGAGACCTGGCCTTGTGTGCTGGAGGCCAGGTGGCATGCAGGACAGGAACAGATGGGGTCGGCATGCCCACCACACTCAGATGCCAAAGATCCAGGCAAGGTTGGGGAGCCAGAAGTCCCAGGCCCCCACCTGGAGGGAGGGCACTAGGCAAGAATCTTCCCCTGCCCAGGCGGCTCCCCATGGCCTTGGGACAGGGCACAAAGCTGGGTTGTTGAGGGCAGAGAGATGTAAGGTGGTTCTGACTCCAGTCTGACTGGCAGCCGTGTAAAGGGGGCTCTGGAGACAGAGACTCGCATTCAGGAGAGTGGCCAGAGGGTGGAGCTGAGCCCGGGAGGCAGCAAGCTGCAGGTACCAGAGGCGAGGTCAGGTCAGGGCCCTGGAGCCCACCTGAGGCTGCTGCGGTGCAGACAGCTTGATCCCAAACACAGCTACCCAGCCTGTGGCTGTGCGGTGTGCTCTGATCACAGCTCCCACACTCGGCTCTGGGCTCTGGGAGCCGCTTCCTACTGTGTCTGGCCTCCTTCCTCCCAGAGAAGGGACAGGAGGCGCACTCACTGGCCACTGAAGGGCTCAAGAGCTCTTGTCCTTCCTTCCTTTTTCCTTCCTTCCCTCCTTTTTTATTCAGTGCTGGGGGTTGCACCCAAGACTTGCATCCTGAGCCAGTTCTTTTTCTATCTTGAGACAGGGTCTCACTGCGTCACTAACTTGTCCAGGCTGGAGTCAAACTTGTGATCCTCCAGCCTCAGCCTCCCACAGTGCTGGGATTGCAGGCATGTACCACCACACCCAGCAGGAATTCACCTCTGACAGGTGGACCAATGACAGTCAACTCTTCGCACAGTGTCACAGCAAGCACTTGAGCTCTGGCCCTCCAGGCATTCAATCACAGTGATGTCTCAATGCAGGTTAGGAGGGATTACGTGCTCCATTTAGCAGATGAGCCTGAGGGAGAAGATGACCTGGCCCGGGCTCCACGGCCTGCAGCAATGGAGCAGGAAACCATCCTCTCCCGATCTGGAGGCCAGAAAATCTGAGATCACAGTGTCCCCAGGTCACCTGTCTCTCTGGAGATCAAGGTGGGGGTACCCTCTCTCATCTCACCCAGCCTCCTGTCAAGCATTCCTTCATCCAGCAGCTGCATTCTGGGCCCCCATTATCATACCCGCTGTGTCTCTCTGTCCAGTGTCCCTCTATTCAGTGTCCCTCCTCCAAGGATGCCGGTCCTACTGGGTCAGGCCCATCCCAGTCCCCTATGATTTCGTCTTAACTTGCTGACATTCACAAAGACCCTGCTTCCAATCAACCCAACATTCTCAAGTTCCAGATGGGTAGGGATCTGGTGAGGACACTAGTCAAGCCAGTCCAGGGACTAAGGGCTTGTGCAAAGGCCCTGGGTCAGGACTCCGGTGTGTCCTCCTAGGGGACAACACCTGGCTGATTAATAGGGGGGCTGGGGGCAGGAGCAGGCTGGCTCTTGATGCTTCTTGATGCTGAGGATTAATGTTCTGAAGTCCTACGAGACCCCCAAGTACTCAGTCACTTCTGACACTCATAGCCTCCCTTGGAACACACACAGACCAGAGCCACTGGGAGGAAGAAAACTTGCTGGACAAAGGCCACCTCTGTCACCTCTGTCCCCTGCCAGGGCACCCCCCACAATGCTCACTCACTCACTCACTGAACAGATGCTGAGCCTCAACACAGTACTGGCCGGGACATGGCCAAGGCTGCACACAAGCAATCACTTCCCACCTTGAACACAATCTGGCCTAGGAGACGGACAGCAGACGCACGGAGAGCAGGCGCTGGGCGGTAGGTACTTCCTTCCCCGCCTGGCTCTCAGCACTCAGGACAGAGGACGGTGTGTGGCAAGGCTCAGAATCCATCAGGACATGAGGCATGGTGGGACGCTCCTGGGTAGACCACTGGGGAACGGGGAGGCATGGTGATGGCCTTTCACTCCAGCATGAGACCTCAAGGGGTCCCTGCGTAGGCGGCCCATCTTCCTCCATCTGTCTGGGGATCTAAGGTCCCTAAGCTTCTTTAGGCCTCTAGGCCAGGAGTCTCCCAGCCCCTGCTAGGCCTCTAGGACCCAGGCTGCACAGCAGGAGGCTACAGGCAGCGAAGATTGGATTCCATCCACTGCCCCTCCCCTCTCCCTCACTCATGCTCCATTCCTGTGGGTCTGGGCAGTGTTCCATTCTCCTAGGAGGGCAACCCCTGCCATGAACTGTGCTGGTGAGGATGCAGGTTTGGGCTTCTCCGAATCACTCTGAAGTCACTGCCCTCCTGTCTTCCACAGAACTGGTCCCTGGTGCCAAAAAGGTTGAGAACTATAAAGGCTCTGGGCCATAAGAACCCATGATTCTATGATACACCTGGGAAGGCCTAGCACAGGCCTCATCCCCATTTCTGACATTTTACAGGTGAGCATTAGCTACTTGGGGAACAGGGGCACTAGCTCGAGGTCACACAGGCAGGAGGGCTGGGAGCTGGGAGGACTCTCTGAGATCAGAACCACCCTGTTCTGTCTCTTTGTCTGTCTTTCCCTCCCCCATCACTGTTCACCCCCATTCTGTCCCAGCCCTGGGTTCTGGCTCTGCCCTCTGCATGAAGGTACCACCAGGGAACGCTGCTGGCCCATCCACCCTACACACACACA
>NDGN011448426.1:0-11926 GCA_002564285.1 Tympanoctomys barrerae
CTCCATTGCATTTATTTGTGTTCTGATCTTTATAATTTCCTACTTTCTTTGTGCTTTGTACTTGACTTTTTTTTTTTTCCTAGATGGTTGAGGTGCAGCGTAAGATTGTATTTTTGGGCTTATTTTCCTGATGTGAGAATTTATCTCTATAAATTTCCCTCTTAAGACATCTTACATTGCATCCCAGAGGATTCAATACATTTTTATCTACATTTCCATTCAATTGTAGATATTACTGAATTTCTTCTTTAATTTCATCTATGACACATTGATTATTCATGAAGGTGTTATTTAGTTTCCATGTGATTATGGATGTTTTGCTGTTTCTTTTGTCAATAATTCCAGTTTCATTGTATTATGGTCAGATAATATACATGGAATAATTTTGATTCCTTTGTATTTACTTAAGCATGTTCTTGTGCTAGTATATGGTCTATTTAGAGGAAGGTCCTGTGTGCAGCTAAGAAGAATGTATATTTTTATTCTGTTGGGTGGAGCACTCTGTAGAGGTCTACAAAGGCTATTTCTTCAGAAGTTTGTTTTAGTTCTATTATTTGTTTGCTGCTTTATTATTTTTTGGCTTAGTTAGTCTATCTCTTTGTGTCATTGTGGTGTTTAATCCCCAAGTATTTTTTTTTTTTGAAACCAAGGATTGAACTCAGGCTCTTGTGTTTGCCAGGGAAGCGCTTATTCCACTGAGCCATTCCCCCCCTCAGTATGATTTATTACTGTGCATTTGATTTTTCATGTCTGTTTAAATTTATCTTATAAAGTTGGGTGCTCCTACATTGAATGCACATATATTTATAATTGCTATATCTTCCTCTTGAAGTTTTCCCCAGCAAGTAAGTAGTGACCTTTTTTTATCTGTTTCAATCACTCTTGGTTTGAAGTTGACATAGTCAGTAACCAGAATAGCTCCCCTTACATTTTTCTGGGTTCCTGTCTCACGGAGTACTGCTTTCCTTCTTTGACTTTCAGTCTATTAATTTTTTTTTTGAGTTGAATGTATTTCTTGTATGGCACATATTTTTGGACTTTCTTTCTTGATTCACTCTGGCAGTCTGCTTATTTTGATTGGTGAACTGAGGCTGTTTACCTTGATGGTTATAATTGATATGTATTGGCTTATCTTTGTCATGTTGTTTTCTTTTCTTTTTTTATTTCTGGAACTGGGGATTGAACTCAGGCCCTTGTGCTTGCCAGTGAAGTGCTTATTCCACTGAGTCATCTCCCCAGCCCCCTTTTACTTTTTTTTTGTCATGTTGTTTTCTTACTGTAGGATCCCTACTTTTTCTCTTTGCTTAATTGCTTACTCTAATTAGTGGTTCTCTTCTCTTGTTGCTCTTGAGGTTGTGGTTATCTTTGTCTCTTCTAAAATCTCTCTCAGTATTCTTGGTAGGTTTGGTTTGGGTTGTCATGAATTTCTTCAGTTGTTATTTGTCATGGAAGTATCTTATTTCACCATGAAATCTGATACATAGTTTTGTGAGGTACATGAATCTGGGTGGAAGTTGTTTTCTTTCAGGATCTGAAATATTTCACTCCAAGCTCTTCTTGATTTGATGATTTGTATTGATAAATCTGCCATGATTCTTATGGTCTTTCCATATAATGAAAAGATTTGTTTCTTTTCTCTAACAGCTTTTAATATTCTTTTCTTTTAGTGACTTTCTGAGATCTTGATTATTATGTGTCTGGGTATAGATTCATGTTCATTATGGCTAACTGGAGTTCTATATGCCTCACTTAAGTGTCTGTCAGATTCTTTTCCCATTTTTGGGGAAAATTTTCGGTACTACATCTGCAAACAGTCTTTTTATATCATTTGTGTTAACTCCACGTCTTTTGTTGATATGTATTAGTGCCCAAATAACTAAGTATTTCTGTGCTTTGTTTAAATGACATGAAATATCATCATCAGATGTTATGAGAATGTCATTTGCGATTCCCAAATACATACCTTCTTCTAAAACTTTTTCCCCAGTGTAAGTTAAAATTTCAGCTTTAACTTATTTAACTATATAAAATAAATTATTTTGTTTCACCAGTAGTATTTCTTCTCTACCAGTTCCTTAACATTTACCAAAACTACTTTCAGATACCAATGTAATCAATATTTTTTCTTGAAGTCTTCATCTATTTTTCATCTCCTTTCCACCCATCAGTATTCTCTTTTCTCTTTTTTGAGAACTACACAACCTTCCTTTTAGTTCCAATTTTTCTTTTCTTCTCTTTGCCTAACTCATCATTCTCTGAGATCCCATCATGACTTCATTTTTTCTCCAGTTCATATGGGGATAGAAGTCTGGCCCTTATTTCCTATTTATCTATTTATCTTTTCTCACTCAGAAAAATCTCACTAAGTCAATAAGTTGTCCAATTTTCTTCACTGGGCTTAAACTTATGATCCTGTTGTCTTGACTTCCCAGAGTACTGCACCTGTATTTGGTGCTTCCAAATGACATTCTCATAATATCTGAGCCACAAAATTTCATGGTCATTTAAAGAAAGCATCCAAAGAATTAGCTATTTGGATAAACTAAACTATGGTAAACTAAATCATATCCTTTTTCTTTTGGCATTTATCCAAAGGCATTATTTAGGAACATGTATAAAATTGTCTATATGTTTATTCTTTTGAAGGGATAATGTTGAATCAAATGTAGCATATGTCAGTTAATTTATGAAATTAACACTGGAGAAATAAAAGATCATACTCAGTACCTAACCCCCAACTCCCCTAAAGCCAATCTGGGGGAACCCAGGGGTAGAACAATATAAGCCACACATCTGAATTACTCAAAATCATTCAGAGGAGCTTAGAAAACAAACAGCTCTGGGAAGTACTGAGTTGGATCAGATAATGGTAGTAATAACCAAAAAGATTCAGGAGTTCTATGATGACACTAATATAAGGTAGATGAGCTAAACAAAATGATAAAAAAAATCATTGATCAGTACACCGAATAATTAGAGTCCATGAAAATGTTTCAATTAGAAATCCAGAAGATTGGGCTGGCTAGATAGCTCAGCAGACTAAAGCACCCATTTAGGAGGCACAGGGAACAGGGTTTGATCCTTGGCATGGTGGCGCATGCCTATAATCCCAGCATTTGGGAGGCCAAAATCAGGAGGATCACTACTAATGTGGGCTGTGTAGTGAGACCCTGCACAAAAAGAAGAAATCCAGAAGATTAAAAATCACATTGAAATTATGGGAAATAGTATGGACCAATGTAAGGAAAGAAATTTAGAAATAGAAGATAATAACACTTTCAGAGATCAACTACTCAGACACCTTAAAATCAATGGAAAATGAAAAAAATAGATCTAAATCTGCTGTATAATGCAAAAAAGACTAAGAATAATTAGAATAAGTGGAAAAACAGAAGAAAATACAAATGACATAAAAACCCCGTTCATACAAATAATGGCAGAAAACTTAAACATACAAATAACTGGGACATATTGATAACCAAATAGCCATGACCAAAAGAGAACTGCTCCATATCACATTATATGCAAAGTTATAGAAGTCATTCACAGCAACAAAATCTTTACAGAAGATCAGCAAATCACAGATAGAGATAAACCATTAGAATCATAGTGGACATGTCTACACACACCTTAAAGGCCACACGCCTTGAAGTACTTCAAGTCCTAAAAGATGAAAGCTTCCAACCTTGACTTATGTGTCCTGCAAACTTTTCCTTTAAAACTGATAGACAAATAAGATATTTCCATAACAATGAGTACCTCAACTGCACCTAACCAGCATTGTAAATAATTCTAAATATCATAGAACGAGAGACAATGAAGTCAACAATGCTAATATGCAAAAAAGTTTGACTATATGTTGAGGGAATAGCAGCTAAACAAAACAAAAAAATGAGAAATCAGACATAGGAAAATAACTCAATGGCAGGAATAAGTCGACACCTTTAAATAGTAACTCTCAGTGTGAATGGTCTCAATTTCCCAATTATTAATAGGTATTTCTAGAAACAGCATTGATCCTGGTCTTAGGTGCTTTAAGGCTAAAATTTTGGTTATAGTAAAGAGAAATAAATATGCAATAAAAGAGAATAAGCCATCTTGTTCAACTACAGATTCCTGGAAATCTGAAGGAACACGTATTCACCATGTCCATTTAATGTATCTGCTCCTTGGCTGGGATAATCATTTGTGAGGAAGGAAGTTTATCCTGGCTGGTAGTTCTAGTGTATTTGCCATTCTCAGTTAATTATCATCCTGGAGTTCTTTATTCTTCCTCTTTCCCTGAATTTCATTGTCCCTAGGTTTGCCATCAAGCCCTTCATATAATGTGTAACATTTCTTGAATTGCTTAGGTTGCATTCACACATAAACACTGGTTTTAAGAAATGTGCTAAACTCTTATTGAATACAAGGTATTTCCACAGGTGCTGGTATTGAATGTTAAGTTCCTTAGGTCTCCAGATGCCTATACTCATTACAAGTCACTCTAATTGCTTCATATGGCTTTCTAAAAAGGATCAGGCTTCTACTTTTGCCTGTTTTCTCTGAGTTTCTTATTGAGCTGACTGGTTCCTGTCCTTCCAAACTTTACCTTGTTATCATGATTGGATATGTGAGAATTTGGAACCAAGTTTTAGAGTCTGCGGAAAATAGCTACCTATGCAGTTCATGTTCAAACTGTGTACTCTACGACCTTCAATAATTATTCTATGGGAGGGCTGGCCAGATAGCTCAGCAGACTAAGGTGCCTGCTTAGGCAGAGCATAGAAGCAGGAGTTTGATCTCTGGTGTACTGTGCGGGCCCTGCCCCCGGGGTGCGCTGAGATGGTGATTGAAACTGAGTGTGGTGGTGTTCCTGCAATCCCAACATTTGGGATTACAGGAAAACAGAAGCATCACTACAGGTCCAGTCTACATAGTGAGACCCTATAGACCCTCTCCTAAATACATTTAAAAAAATTATTCTATTGGAGAGGCTTCTGGTGGTAAGGGGAGGCAGGAGGAAGAGGGAAGAAGGGGAAGTAAGACAATTAAGAGGTGATATGCATATATACCAATTCTCACAATGAATGTACTTATTATGTATCACAAACATGAACTAATGCATTATTTAAAAATTATTCTATCATATTTATCATCCATTGCCTCCAAAGACTCTCAAATTTTATCTTGTTCATTGCTTTGCTCAACCATGCCTATTCAAAATTTCCACACTCTTCTCTTAAATTCTGCTGTGAGCTTGGCCTATACCTAGGGCCTTACCAGGTCTAGTGTGCAGGGCTAATTTAGGCCCCCCACAAGCCCCTATTCTACTGTGTATGTCCTAGACATGCTTGGAAAACCTCAGTGACAAATTGTATAAATTGCTTCAGCATCTTCTTCCTCTAACTCTAGTTGAAGTAGTTTTCTAGCTGTTTCTTTGCTTGAATATAGGGAAATATGAAAGAGCTTAAAGTTCAGATATATTTGTTTTTCCATATTTTGAATTAAATGTATGTTCAAAGTCCTAAATGGTATTTTTTAGGTCTGATACATACTGGTATGGAACTGTGTTGAACTGTGTTTGAGATACAGCAAAGATTAAAGAAAGGTTTAGGTAATCAAGGAATTTTTACCTTGGAGTATTCCTGAAAAATCAATATGGATTCATCTTCAATATATTTTGGTTAATTTTTATTACAGGGCAATCGTCCTTATAACTTATTTTTATACAATCATTTCAGAATTATCAGCACCCATTTTTGACCCATACTTTTCAGGAAAGAAAACACTATGAACCATTTTATATAGTGTTCAAATACATGATAATTACACTTTGAATAATAGTGGAGTTTCCTCACAAGGAAATATATCTATTGGCAACTTGTGAATAATTTAAAAATTTAATGCAGTTTGATTTTTTCCTTCTTTGACATTACCTCTATTCATGCAAGAAATAGGGTGATTAAGAATACTAGATTTGCTTAATATGATGTAAAATTTAATTGGCTTGAAGAATCTCAAAAATGTCTGAAGGCTCAAATTTCCTATGGGATTTGCAAATCCAGGTTTGGGGTGTAGCTCAATGATATGGCATGTGCTTAGCTTCCTCAAGGTGCTGAGTTCAATTCCCAACATAGCATAAAACAAAGTAAAATGAAACAAAGCAAGGAAGTTGCAAATCCTATCCTAAATCTGGAGTGGAAAATCAGTATGTAATTTTGCTTTCAAGTATACTTTAGAATTTTGTAATTCAAAATAAGAGCTCAGGTTCAGCAATAAATTCTCAAAATAATTTATTCCATGTGGAAAGATGTGTGGACAAGCAAGCTTGGTAGTAGGTGAAATTGGAGATTTTGGGGCTCATTTACTATTTCCTGTATTGTTCCATTGATGACACTGTTCTTGATTTGTAAACAGCCTGTTCCTCATTGCCATCTGGCTCTGCTCTGCTCCAGCACCATAAGGTGAACTAAACTATTATTGGTAGGAAATAGTGCTCTATATTTGTCACAGTGTACTAGCACAGACCCAGAAGTCAACTGCTTGACATTCCAGAAAACATTCTCATGGTAGTGAGTTAAACTTTATGGAATGTCTTTTTCCATTGAGTGATAAAGTCCTTTAGCAATGGTTACCTTTTCTGGAAGAAAATCTTGTTAAAAATCAAGTATTTCAAGGAAGGCTTAGAGTTTATGCTCTTGTTTTTGAAGCAGACAACTAGTTTCTCAATGCATCAGTATTCGGATTGTGTTCTATGACCATTTTGTTCTCCCGCTGTCTTTAGCAATATGTTATCCTCTTTTTAGTCTTCCAGCCTCCTCTCTCACTAACTTCCCTTCGGTTGATGACATCATCTGCTACTTAATTAAAAAAGAAGCATTTAGTACATCAATTTCCTACCACCCAACCCATAGGACCCACATCCACATCTATGCTGTGCTGTTCTCAATTCTTGCTTATTCCTTCCCTTTATGACTAGACTTCTCAGACCGGTCTGCACATTCTCTATTTCCTTAACTGTTAGTTAATCCTTTGTCCTCCCAATCTACATTCTGTTAGTATGGACTACAATAGCTCTTCTTGATGTAATCAAAGCTCCACTTTGTTGGTATTCTTCAGTCTTTTCAGCAAATGGAGGCCATGTTTTTATGTACAGTTCAGACTTTCATCTGATCCCAAGTATTACTTATGTAAAATTTATACTCAAATATCTTGAGGTATCTTGGAGATCTATGTATCACTTATGACACTATGCTCTCTCTTAGCCTTCAATTCTAAATTATCATCCTCAATCCATTACCAAGTCTAGTAGATTTTGCTATGTAAATGTTTATTGGATCTACTTACTTCCATCTTGATCATCATGATCTTGAATGTAAGACAGCATCATCTTTTTCTATAATCATCACAGCAGCCGCTTATTTCATCTGCCATTTCTAATCTTATCCTGAAAATCAGTTAGAATACAACTAAAGAGTCTCAATTGCAAACATGATCGTTGAAGTCCTTTTACTGACTTCTCATCAGCTTTATGATAAATAACATTCCACATAGCCTTGACTTTTGGCTCCTTAACTACTTCTGCCACTTCTGTTATGCCATTATTTCTCTTATTCTCTTATAGTCTATTGGTTCTTTTCACCAGTTTCTTTGCTGCATGAAATTCCTCTCCCACAATGACTTGCTTCCACCAACTTGTTATCTAGGGAATGTCTATGAATTATTAAATCTCAGCTGAGAGATCACTGTTCCATGTTATCTTTTCAGAGTTCTCAGCATACTACAAGACACGATTAGGCCCATATAGTGTAAGAGTTCATTGTGTATTATATACTTCTCCTTTCTAGGACCTGTTCCTATTTGTAATTTTTTGTGTGTTTGATTGATTTGTTAGAATGCAAGTCTTACATGATTGATATGTAGTTTGTCATTGTCTACCCATTGTACCTAATATTGGCATATGGTAAATGATGTTAATATATATTTGCCAAACATGTAAATAAATGTATTTAATATATATTTGCCAAATATGTAAATAAATGTATTTTAGTGAATTTAGTCATCCTGATAATAGAAATAAAATAAGAATTGAGTCTCTAATATTAAGTAACTTGTCTGATATTACACAAGTTAACTAAATGGCAAAGCTGTGAATCATTTTTATATTTTATTTTTATTACATTGTTTGATAAGGATGGGTATTAAAGGATCTTAATTAAACTGAGTATTTTGGTTCAGAATGTTACTATTCAATTAAATAGATTCTTGTGATGTTAATCATATTATGTAGGGTTTAATTTAAACAAAGCAAAATGACACAAAAATATCCCCCAGTTTAAACAAACTGAGAATGTGCAAACATATTTTAAAATAGATATTTTTGGTCATTAAAATAATTATATTTAAGCATGTGTGACAATGCTAAGTTTAAGAGCAGATTAGAAATTTATGTACAGTAAGATAACAATGCAGAGATAACTAACTACTGAATTATGCAAAAATGAACATAAAGTAGAAAACTATTCTTCTGGGTGATGATGGGTAAATTCACTGAATTTCTTTCTCCCTTGCATTTTTTCAGTACATGCTCAATTTTCTATAGCAATAAAGCATTATTTTTAGGACATTCACATCTCAGATATATTTGTACATTTTTGTTAAATTTCTTGGATGATCTTTAGTCTTATTCTATTCTGGTAGCTCACATGCTGTCAAGTCTTTACACAGTGACCTGTGGTCATTTAGTTATCTCTGCATTACATTTTAAATGGGTATACTGGTCAAGATATATCTTATGATTAGGTGGAATCCAAAGGAGTAAAGAGATATTTGTTAATAGGAAATAAGCCATTTAGAAAGCCTTAAAATTAAAAATATTATTGATCCAAAACATTGAAGATGTTTCTTTGCATTTTGCTTGCTATCTTGTGTGGTTACTTCACATTCACTTCTCTATTCCTCTTATTTCTCATAAAAAGTAAACAAAGCATTGGTGAAAATTTGTAGCTATCAATATCTCATTGAAATACCTCAGATCAAAATCCTTTGTAACTCACATACAGCTGTGTTGCAGATTCCCTTTTTTTTTTTTTTAATTTTTTTCGGAACCAGGGATTGAACTCAGGCCCTCACGCTTGCCAGGGAAGTGCTTATTCCACTGAGCTATCTGCCCAGCCCCCCACCAATATTCTGTATCCAGCTGTCAGCCCCATAACCTCCTTTAGTTTTGATATAAATTCCCATTCTTTTTAAGAAAGTATAACAAGTGATCTGCTCAGATATCCTTAAATCATTGAGTCTTAGTCCTTAGAATTAAATAAAGACGCTGTGCCCTTATAACCTGTGATATGTCCATAACCTGTGGTTGAATCCTGTGTATAATACTGCCAACCTTGTGATGATTAGTTATGCTCTGTGAAGTTTCATTCAGCCATTCTGAAATGATTCATAAAATCATTTATGAATCCAAACTGGATAAACAGAATGTTTTAAAATTTCAGATTGAATCAAGTTATTTTAATATTATGAATAGAAAAGTATGAGTATTAGTTCGAGCTTATAAGCACAGTATTTGGATTATATGGATCTAATCTAGTACCTAAACAACATTCTTGAAATATTTGTTTTCAGAGTTTCAGTAAACATGTTTTAGAGGCTACAAATTATTTTCAGTAGACAGGTTATAAATCATGAAAACTCATATAAATGTTTACTTATAAAAGCAGAACAAATGTTTTTAAGGTTGAATTTTTAAAATTATGAACATTAACCAATGTTTTTCAAAGCTGCAGCTTATGAAATAAATTCAGTGGGACATGAGTTTTAAAACATGGAATAAAACAGAAACTATCAGCTCACACTGTGAATAGTGTATCTTTTTTCATGAATACACTTTGTTTTACGTATAAAGTGTACAACTGCTACGTATAGATTAATTATATAAGATTTTCCTTTTAGTTATTGTAGACTGTAGTTTAAAAAATTTTGAAAATCACTAAAACATAGGGTATATATAACTGCAAATAATATTCTCATCACCTTAGTTTTAGTACTCACAAAGTTTCTTTGTAATTCCTGCATACTGTTTCGCATATTTAACATCATTCGGTCCATTGCCTGGAAAGGGCTGACATCTGTATGCTACAGAATATGAGGAAGTAATGTCATTAATTACAAGTACAACACAAAAGAGCAAGTCAATCTTTCAAAAACAGCTGAAGCAAGTTTTTCCCTATTCATGTAGTGGGATCTCATGCACCAACCAACCAGGCAGAAATAACTGAAGGGCTATTGAATGAGAATGATTTTTTAAACAGACTGAACCATATGCAAAATGCCAAACAGCCAATGTAAATGATTAGGGAAACTAGGAAATTGTAGGACTGTAAATTACACTGTATCACACATTTATACATGCATGTAAATATGAATATACATACACATTTGTCAGCATTCTTCAAACAATTTAATTGATATTAAATACCAAGTGATATATTTTGGGACTGGAACAGTGCTAGCATGAGACCGCATTTAAATTCTTCCTTCTTCCCTCTCAATATCCCATCATGCAAACAAGTTAAACTTTGGGTACCTCCTCACATGGCTGACAGAAGCTCCCTCTCAAGTAGCCAGCCCTCGTCTCATCAGTTAGGGTCCAGGTGAAAGAGGTCAATCCACTGTATCAATAAGCCTCGAACCATGAGGTTAAGAATTCCTCCGTTTCTCAGACAAAATTGATTTTGATGCCCAGGGGATATCTGACAATAACTATATTTATTCTGTGGTGGTTAACATTTGAGAGAGGTATGTGATTGCCATCTAGTGAGTAGAGGCCTGAGTGCTGCTGAATACCCTAAAAAGCACAAGACAGCTCCCAGAACAAAAGAACTGTCTGGTCCAAAATGTCAGCAGTGCTAAGGTTGAAACAGTTTGCTCTAGAAAATATCTGGTATTGATTTTAGATTTTTTTTTAAACTGCAATACTCACCAAAAAATAAAGGTTAGGCTACATGCTAGTGTCTCCTGATGCATCCTCTACTATTAAAAACAATGGGAGTTGCCTGGTTAGAGAACTTCTTCCTGTGCTCAAGCAGGAGCCTTCTGCATCCTGTGGTTCCATGCTGCTAGTTCTGTCTCCCTTAGAGATTCTCTCACTGAGAATCAAGCTTGATCTCAATAAAGAATTATTAAAGCCCTAGTTCTGCCTTTTATTATGTTTTTACTGCTTGTAAAAAGGGAAAAACATCTCTAGAACCTGAACTCAATATAGTAGGGAACAACAAAGGCACCTAGATTTGAGGAGACACTGATAAATCTCTTGAGTACATAACATCCTTAAGTAGAATTAATCTAATTTCAGAGATTGATTACAAATAAATATTCTCAATTTTTTAAAACACTAAATTGAAAGTTAGGACCTACACAAAAGACATAATTTGTAAGAAATGGAGGTTTAATTCAAAAAAAGGAGAAGAAAAAAAGGAGGAGGAATAGATTATTTTGAAACACTCTAACATATTCTCAGTTCACTGTTAAAATTACAACCAAAAGGGCTGTCTGTACTTGTTCCACGGTTTGGAGCTGAGAGTCTACTGGGCTTGTAAGGCCTTTGAAAATTTTGTATATGTGTTCCGCTCTCTGCCTTGAATGCTATATCTCCTGATTTTTATTTTAAAAATCTTTTTTTTTTTTTTTTTNGGCAGAACTGAGGATTGAACTCAGGCCCTTGTTCTTACCAGGCAGGCACTTATCCTACTGAGCCACCTCCCCAGCCCTTTTAAAAATCTTTTATGTATTTATTTTGTACAGGGTCTCACTATGAAGCTCAGACTCTAGTGATCCTCCTGTCTCAGCCTCCCCAGTGTTGGGATTACAGCTGTGCGCCACCATGCCCAGTTTTGGTGGTCAGGGCCTGCACAGAATGTGGTACTGGGGATCACCTTGC